>NW_026465270.1:0-51207 GCF_026875155.1 Cherax quadricarinatus
TTTTTCCCCTTCCCCAAAATCTTTTTGCTGGTTTGGGGTTTATAATCTTGTTCCCATTCCAGGTGCTTCACTTACCCTTTTTCCTCCCTGAAAATTTCTTCCCAAAACTTTGCTTAAAACCCCCCCCAAAGGGGGGGAAAAAAACCGGGTCTAAATTTAGTGCCTCTTTTCCCTGTTTTCCTTTTTTTTAAAAATGGGAACTACATTTGCCTTCTTCCACACCTCAGGAGTTGCCATTTAAAGGGGATGTTTTGGGAAATTGTGGAATGCCCACAAAACAGTATATCTTGTCCCTCAGTGGGGGCCCCACGGGGGGGGATGTTGTGGGTTCCCATTGCCTTTGGGTATAAAGGTAAACTTAGCGCTTCTTCCCCCTCCCCTCATTGTGTGCATATCATCCAGCACTTTTTGGTCTGTTCCCTTTTGGTGTCCCCCCCTGTCCCGTTTTCCCGAGCCTTTCCCTATCCCCAAATGGAATATTTCCCTTTTAAATCTCATTTTGAGCTCCTTGCATACCTCTTCATCGTTTCTTGGGGGTTTCCCCACCTTCTTTCCTCACCTGATCACTTGGCCCTTTGGGACTGTCTCTTTCTTTAATTAATGTGGCAAAAAAATTTTCGAATCAATTGTTTGCAAATGTCTTTTTCCCGAAACGGATGCTGGCCCTCCCTCCTTATCTGTGCAAAATTCTTTTCTGGCTTTTTTCAAATAAATTCTCCTTGTTTTCCTGGGCCCTTTGCCTTCTATACCTCTTCAAATCTCTAATGCCTTAGCTTTTGCCCCCTGCCCCCTTCGGGTAAAAAAAGGATTTCCGTTTTGGGTCTTCCCATTGTTTCTTTTGCCCTTGGGGGAAAAAACCCCCTTTCCTCGGCCCCCTTTGCATTTTTTTTTTACAAAATTCCCTTTTAAATTTTTCCCTGACTTTTTTATTTTTTTTCTCGTCCCACTGCACCCCCCCCAGTAATTTTCCTCATCCCTGTGTGTTCCCCCCTTTTATTTTTTGGGGCTTTTCCCAAATTCGACTCCTGTTACCTCTCCCCGTAACCTCCCATAAAATAAAAAACCTCGGGAAACTATAGGGTTCACAACTCCGGGGGCCTTCAAAAGGATGTCATCAATGTCTAGCTCCCAGGGGGGAACACAAGATCCGTTTTTGCAAAAGGTTCACCCACCCCCTCTCTCGGGTTTATTGCCCCCCTGAGGGTTTTGATGCATGGGGGTTTTCCTTTACCACATCTATAAATCTTGGCTTTTCCCATTTTTTGGGGGCCCCCCCATGAGGCTCCAAGTTTTCCCAATCAATTTCCTGGGGTTGAAATAAACCCATAACCAGAAAATTTTTCTCTGCATGTTTGAACTCTTCGTGCCCCCCTCACCAGTGTGTCCCACCATCACTCTGCTTTCTCTTTTCCTTTTCCCTTTGTTTTGGCCTCCTCCCATTTTCGGGGTTTGGGTTTTATACATCGAGCAATGACTACCTTATGTTCCCCAATTGAAATTTTCCTTACTAGGGTTTTTTCCCTTTCTCCAATCTCGTCCAGGGTTTCCATTTCCCCAAACCCCCATGGGTTTTTTATGAGCAGTGCAACCCCCCCCCTCCCCTCTGCTCCTATTTTTTCCCTCGGGAATCTAATATCCCAGTGAGAAGACGCATTTTTATTGTCTCAGTAGTTTCTTTTCTGTGATTTGCTATGAGTCCGGGGGTTCTCGTTGATTTTTTCCCTCCCCATTTCCTTTGTATTTTATTTCCCTTTTCCCATTCTGCATTTTTCTACCAACCTTCAGCTTTGTCTATCAGGGTTTGGACCTGGAGAATTTTGGGGTTTTGGGCTAGGGGGGTTTGTGGTTTTGGGTGGGGATTGTGAGGGGGGGTTGGGGCCCGGGGAGTGCCGATGGGGAGTTTGCTGTACCCATTTGGGGTTTGGATATGGGGGGTGGGGGAGGGGGGAAACTGGGGGGTTTTTGGGTTGAGATTGTTCAGCGGGCTTTGGGGTTTTGGGACACATTGTGGGGGGGTTTTATGATGGGGGGGTGAGGCACAGTCCCCAAAAGGGGGGGATGCTGTAGGGGGGGGGTTTTTAGGGGGTGGGGGCAGGGGGAAACAGGGTGGGGTTTTTGGTTTGGGAAAATTTTTCATTCCTTGGGGGGTTTTTTGGGGTTTGGGAGTCCTTTTTTTTGGTGTCTCTGTGGGTTTATTTGTCCTTCCACCTGAGTCGGGGGTTTTCTGTTCGTCTTCACGTTGTTTTCCCTTTCCTTTCCTTTCTTTTCTTTGTACCCCTCTCTCTCATTTTTGGGCCCTTTTCCCCTGCTGTGTTCTCTCGTGACCCAAGGGTACACTCCCCTGGTACTCTGGTTTTCCCCTCAGTCATTCTTTCTCCTGCGGGGACCCTGGATCGAGCGATTTTTTCCCCCTTGAAGTTTTACTTTGAAAACCCTTTCCCCCTGCCCTCAAACCCCCAAATTATCCAAAAAATTTCCCACCGGGGTTTTGCCCTCCCTCCCCTATTGCTTTCAGGGATCCCTTTCGATTGCTTTTTTTTTCCCCCTGGTTTCTTTCATCATAGGGTTTCCCCCCCCTTAAAATTCTTGGACCCCGGTAGACAAATAAAAACCTCTCCCTCTCCTCCTCCCACTGTGCCCTTTCTTTGCACCCTCTGAGTTTTTTTTTAGTCCTTCCTTTCCGAAAGTTCCTCCCTTTCAATCCTTCCCCTTTGGGCTGAAACCCCCTAGCTCATTTGGACTGCCCTTCCCTGCTCATTTTTTCCCCCCAATGTATTTGGGGACTTTTTAGAGTACTGCATAAGTCATGTTCCCTGCACTGACGGGCTGGTTTCTCTTTTTGGTCTTCCTGTATTTAAATTTTTTTCTTGGGGCCCCTACAGCCCCCTCCTCTGTGACGGGTTTAATAGAAGCCCCGATGTATCCCTTTGTCCCTTTTCATTTGGGGTTTTAATTCTGTTTAAAGGTTTTTTTAGCCCCCTTTTCTAAGCCCTTTAAATCTTATCTTCTGCTAAAAAGATTTGTAGTCCCCCCCCTTCCTCCCTTTTCTTCACCTTCTTATCCCCATTACCCTGCCGAGCTTTGATAGTTTCCCTTTCCCCCCCACTCTTCCCCCAAATTTTTGTGAGCTCTAATTTCCCAATCTTCCCCTCCCAGGTTCCCCCCCTCCGGGGTTCGACCTCCAGACCCCTGGGGCTCCTCCCTCTCGGTGTGGTACTCACCAAATTTGGGTGGTTGCGGGGGTTCGTTTTAAATAGCTCCGGCCCCGCCCTTCACTGATTGCTATTTGGGCCCTCTCTCCCCCGCTCCATGAGCTTTATCATACCTCCCCCTTTTTAAAAAAATTTTGGGTTCCCCTCCCTCCACTACTTCACTTTCAAGGCTTTTCCCACGGCTTGTTTACTCTATACTAAAGGAAAAAATTTACTTCCTAACACCCCTTTAAATTCATCGAGTTTTTCAATTCCAATTGGGGACCTTTGTTCTTTTGTCCCATCTCGGGAACATCCCTTTTTGCCCACCTGTTTTTTCCGGGGGTTTATTTTATATGTCTTTTTTTTAATGTCCCCCCGACCCCCCGGCCTCCAGTGTCGAAGGGCCCGTTTTCCCCTCAACCTTTTTCGTGGAAACAATCCCCGTAGCTCGGGAAAAAAATCTTGTTGAAAAACCTTTGCATTTTCCTAATTTTTTGGGCCGTGCTTGAAAAGGGTGTGGGGTGTATGTGGTGGTGGGTTTTGTGTGTGTGGACTCGCCTATTTGTATTTCACCTATTTGGGGTTTGCGGGGGACATTCTTTGCTCCTGGCCCCACCTCTTCTTTGATTGCTACTGGGTTCCTTTTTCTCCCTGCCCCCAGATTTTTACCATCCTTCCCTTTTAAAAACTATTAGGGTTCCCTTTGCATCCACAACGCCCACTTTCTAGGCTATTCCGGGGCCCCTGACTACTCATGACTAAAGAAATACTTCCTAAACATCCCTTTAAATTCATCGAGTCTTCAATTTCCCAATTGTGCCCTTTTTGTGTCGTGCCCTTTCTCGGGAAACATCCCTTTTTCCACCTCGCTATTCTGCACAGTTTTTAAAAATGGTTATTAGTCCCCCCTGACCTCCTTTCCTCCAGGTCGTCGGGGCCCCGATTTCCCTCAACCTTTCTTGTAGGCCCAATCCCCTTAGCTCGGGCCCAATTCTTGTTGAAAACCTTTTTTCCCATTTTCCCCTCTATTTCTTGACTTTGTTTGGACTGGGTTTGGGATTCCAAACTGGGGCATTTCCATTTGGGGCCCTTTGGACTAGATGGTTTACAGAGTAAAAAACCCGAACCCCTTACTGGGGTATGGGAACGCTATCCGGGGTTTGCCAGGCCCCCCGAATGCTGCAGCAGTTTCTGATTGATGTGCGCCCATAGAAATGCTGGGTGTTATACTCCCCCCCAGTTTTTTTCCCTTTGGAGTGTGGTGTGGGGGGGGTTTGGTGTGGTGTGGGGTGTGTATTTTTTTCATGTAAATTAATTCACATAGCAAGAACAATACAGAAAAAATTTGGGTTTTTATTAATAAATTTTGTAAATTCCCAAAATATATTTGTTGGATTGGGAAAAAAATTAAAATGTACTTTTTATGATGGGTTAGGTAATTTTCCCTAATTTTTTTTGGTACACAATTTTTAATTTTTTGCATTAACATAAATGAAAAAACAAAACAAAAAACTTTAAAAGGGGAAAAAAATTTTAGAATGGACTTTTTTTTTAAATGATTTTCTTGCAAACTGCCCAAATTTTTTCCCAATATATATTTTAATATATATATATTTATATATATATATATATATATATATATATATATATATATATATATATATAATATATATTTTTATATATATATATATATATAAAATATATATATATATATTTATATATATATATTATATAATATATATATTATTTTATATATATATATAACAAAACAGCCGACTCCCCCCAAATTCAGGGTGGCCGGTTTCCCAAAACCCCCTTCTAAATGTTCCCTTTGCTCACACCCCAACGCAGTAATATTAAAAAACCATTTGTCCCCATCCCTCATATAAAATATCCCTAACCATGCTTGCGGGACATTTAAAACCCCCCCCTTTTTCCCCCCCTCCCCCCAAAACCTTTTCCTAGGTCGCCCCCTTCCCTGTCTTCCCTCCACTAAAATTTAGGGGGTTGGGGAAAGAAAAAAATTTTAGAGGACGAAAAAGGGGTTTTGGTTGGGGGTTGGTTTGGCCTTTTTAGAGAGAATGGATCAAATTTGAATGACATGGAGAGCATTTAAATCTGGGGGGGAAGGGAAAGGCGGGGTGGGGTTTTTCTTCCTCAAAAAGGGGTTTGGAAGGAGGGGGTAAAGGAGGTTTATTTGTAACAAGAAATGCGTGACCCTATTTGATATGAGGGATGGGGGAAAATTTGGTTTTTAATACTTACGTGCTTTTGGGGGGTGGGGCCCAAAGAAAAAATTTATAAAAGGGGTTTGGGAAAACCCGGCAGGCCAATTTTGACCCTGGAGGGGGGAAAAGAAACAGTTTCTGCACTCGGGAAGGGGGAGGTGTTAATGTTACATTTTTATAACTGTATTGTCAACACCCCCCTTTTGGCAAAACGTGTGGAGTAAATAAAGAAAGTTTTTTTTTTTTTGGGGTTTTTGGACTTCCAGAAGCCTGTGTGAGCATGTTAGTTGGGAGTAAAATGGAGAAAAAATGGTTTACAAGTAATCCCCTTTGATGGGGTATTATAGTGATATAGAAAAATTGGGCCGGGGGTAAAAGATAGGAAAATTGATTAAAAACGCAAATGTTAGGGAACTTCAGGGGTTTTTAAAAAAACCAACTCTACTCTTGGTCAGAAAGTGGCAGATCCCAGTTCAATTAGAAAAATGAAAGGGGTTCTAAAGCTCGGGAGTGCCCAAAAACCCCAGCACTTATAATTAAATAATGTGGGAACTTAGCCATACGGGAATTGGGAGGATTTGGGGGGTTAAAATGGTGGGGCAGAAACCCTTTAAAACCCAAAGGACAGCAATGCCTAAGCGAAGTAAAAAGGCAAATAATTACTGGGTTTTTAAATCAAAAGGGTGTAACAACGAAGTCCAGAGGTTACTGCACTTTATACATCATTAGTAAGACCTCACCTAAAATTTTTCAGCTCATTTTTGGTCTCCGTTTACAAAATGGCCCAAAAAAATTTCTTTTTAAAAAAAACTTTCATTTGTAGGATGCAAAAATTAAAAACATAGCTTTAGAAATTTTTCCTTATGAAAAAAGTTTGGGAAACTCTTAATTTACATTCACTTGTTAACGAAAAAATTTAGGGGAGACCTGATCGAAGTGTATAAGGGGAAGTTGAAATTAATAAAGGGGATATTAAAAAAGGGGTTCTTGAGGAGTCTCTCCAAGAGAAAAACCCGCAGAAATTGGTTTTAAAATTAGTTTAAATTTAAAATTTTAGAAAGGACAAAGGAAAGAAAGGGGTTTGGGAAAATAGGGTAGCGGATGATTGGAACAGCTGCCATTTTGGGTATTGGGGGGCTGGGGCCCTTTGGGTTTAGTTTCAAATTTGGGTTGGATAAATATATGAGTGAGAGGGGGGGTTTTTTGAGTGGGACTTGAAAATGGTGGACGATTTAAACCCAGAGCTTATTTTTTGGGGGTTAGCTTTGGGAAAAATTGGGGTTTTGGGGTAAATTTTTTGTTAGTGGGGGGGTTTGTGAAGGACCTGCCTAGTATGGGCCAACAGGCCTTCTCAGTTTTTCCCCCCTTTATGTTCATAAAATATAAAATATATATAAAAAATTTAAAAAATTATATAAATTAAATATAAAAAATATAATATTTTAAAAATAATTTTTTTTAAAAAATTAAATATATATTTTATAAAAATAAATTTTATATATATGTGTCCCGAATAGGCAAAAAATTTGGGGGATCTTGGCTTAATAGCAACGCTAAACTTGCCTTTAAAAATAAAAAGCGAAAATTTGTGTATGCAATAATTTCGCCAAAATCATTCTGAACCTAACCAAAAAAATATAAATTTTACTGTGGGTTTTTTTTTTTATTTAAATTTTTGTAAAAAAATCTAAAATATATTTTGTTTGGGGAGGCTAAAATAAAATTTTTTCTTGTTATAAAAAGGTTTTGGTAAGTTTTCAAAGATTCTTTTGGTGCAAAATTAAAAAATTTTTTCATTTTAAAAAGTGGGGGAAAATTTTATAGGGGTTATTACTTGGATATACCTCAACATTAATTTTTTACGATAAAACTCCCGGGAAAACAACATAATGTTTACCGAATTTACCCCGGGAGACGTGAAAAACTTAAAACCCCCTCTGGTCACTGCAGGGGGCCCCTCGAAAACCCCCACAATCTTATCCATATCTAACCCAGACCAGTATAAAATTTGGGGAACACCCCTTTAAGTACGGGCGCAATAAATTTAATTTTGGACGGGTTAAAATTATTAAAAAGTTTAACTGAAAAAGGGGGGGGGGGGGTTAGGGTTTCACATGGATATATTCATTTAAGGAAAAAACACTTGTAATTAACTCACCACTTACCAGAAAATTTTCCCGGGGCACTTGATGTAGCTGGATTTTAACCCCTAAACCCCCAAACCAATTTCAACATACCCAACCCCCCCAGTTTTCAGTCCCGGGTTAAAGAAAGGTTACTTAAATGTGGGTTTATTGATGCTCCCTTATTTCCCCATTTTACCCTCTCCAAACCCGTTTTCCTGCTACACCGGCACGGTTCTTATTCCAGCAGGACGAGGTATCCCCTTGGTTTTTTCCCGGTTTTTGAAGTCGTGATTCCCTAAAAATCCCTTTATCCTCGGGGGGAGAACCACGTTACCTTCGGAACATGGCCCATTTATTTTACTTCCCCCCCATTCCCCTTAAATTAATGTTAGACACTGATTTAATCTGTCAAGTTCTTTCCCTTCTTTCCACTTAAAAATTTTCCCCTGAAATTTTTTGGGCATTACCAAATTTTTTTGTGAAATGAGCACCCTGGGAGAAGAGGCAAATCCCCTCTTTTTCCCTTTCCTGTCCCTTTTTTAACTGGGGATACCCTTACTGAAAGGGACTTATTCCCCTTACCTTTTATGTGGCCCGGTGGCCTTGGGGGCTAAAGCCCCCCGCTTCCACACCGGGGGGGCCCGGGTTCGATTCCGGCGGGGGGGAAACATTTTGACACGTTTTTCCCTTTAACCCGTTGTTCCCGTTTTACCTAAACGCAAAGGGGACCTGGGGGTTTTGTCGAAATGGTGTGGGTCGCCCTCCTGGGGGACAAGAATTTAAAGGGCCCAATGGAAATAATTTGACAGTCCTTTATTACGCATGACTTTCTTGGGTTTCCTGGGTGGCAACCCCCCGGGGTTAAAAAAAACCGAACGAAATTATCTCTTAACCACTATTACTGATTTCCCGTCACTTTATATGTCCAAAATTTACCCCTTAACTAGATTATTACCCCTGGGGGTTTTTTTTTCCCCTTTTTAGACTTGACAGAACCTCAAGGGGTCATTATGTGTTATATTTCCCCAGAACCCGTTTTGGGTGCTGGTCTGCAATTGACCAAATTTAAATTTTTTCACCAGGAACATTTTCGAAATTCCCCATTATGAAGGGGAGGCCCATTTAATCCTTAGGGGGGCCGGGGAACGCCTTTTTCCCGATTTCCCCTGTTTTTAAAAGCCCCTCACTACATTCAAAATCTGCCCCCCTCCTCATGCCCCGATCGGCCCAATTTCCCCCCCACATCCACGCAGGTGCAAAAGGGGAAATCTTGGTTCTTCCCATTTTTTAAAAAACCCTTTTTGACCCATAACGACACATTTAAAAACCTAAATTGGCACTTAGCTTCGGGAAAAATTAAAAAATTTTCCTATTAACATAATGAAAAAAAATATTTTTCTTTAAACGAAAATTAAAAGGAAAAAAAATTTTGAAAGGATTAATTTTAAATGAAGTTTTTTTGCTAATTTTACCATTTTACATTTTTCGGCACGACAAAATAAATATATATATATAAATATTTATATATAATAATATATATATTATTTATTATATATAAATATATAAATATTAAAATTTTATTTTATATATATGCAAAACAACCACTCAAAAGAATAAGAAATTCCAACGCTTTCGTGACTACTCACTTTTTCCCGGGAATTGATAGTCCGAAAACGCTTTTGGGAATTTTTTCTATTTTTTTCCCAAATGGTTGTTTTGCATATTTTGAAATCAACCCCGTTTACTGTGATCCTTATTGCATATATATATATATTATATAAATATAAAAATATATATTATATAAATTTTTAAAATATATATATATATATATAAAAATATATTTATATATATTTTTTATATATATATATATATTATTTATTTTTTTTTTATTTTTCACCCCGGGCCCATTCCCACCAAGGCAGGGGGGCCCCAAAAAAAAAAACTTTCACCCTATTCACTCCATCACTGTCTTGCCAGAAGGGTGCTTTACCCCCCCACAGTTTTTAAACTGCAAAAATTAACACCCCCCCTTCAGAGTGCAGGCACTGTCTTTCCCCTCTCCAGGGTCAATCCCGGGCCCCCGGTTTTTTCCCCGATCCCCTTTATAAATTTTTTGCTCACACCCAAAACACGCAAGTATTAAAAAACCATTTGTCTCCCTTCACTCCTAACAAACACCTCAAAAAGGCCCGCCGGGAAATCCCAAACCCCTCGCACACAAACCTCCTTACCCCTCCCTCCAACCCCTTTCCCCAGGCCCCACCCCCCACCCCCCCTTCCTTCCACTACGACTGATTTCATCTTGAGTCCCTTTTGTTTCGCTCCATTCTCTCTAAAAATTCCAAACCCCACCTCAAAACCCTTCCTCAGCCCTCGGACAACAGTTTTGGAAATTTCCCCGCACCCCCTTTCCTAATTTCCCAAAACTACGAATTCTCTGCTTTAAATTTTCACACCACACTTTTGCCCTCAACATGACATCTCCACGGGCCCCACCTTCTCCTCGCTGCAACATTCATAAACCCACGCTTAAAAACCCCCCAAAAAAGAGCGTTGGTAAAACAATACTCCATACTTTCCCCCTTTTTGCCTCCAAGGAAAAAATTTTCTTTGTCTCCACAGACTCCTAAGGGGCACCACTCACTTTTTTTTCCCCCTCACAATTCAATTTTCCCACCCCCATCTTTCATAGCCCCCTTTCCGCTGACACGGCCCACTCCCAAATATCTAAAAATACTTCCCCTCCTCCAAAACCCCTTCTCCCCCCAAATCTGATTTTCAATCTTTCTCACCTAATCTTTTTTTTAAACCTCAAAAACCTTCTTTTTTCCTGAAATTCCCCCTTTTAATTTTTTCCTTCTTTTCACACCCTCCCAAAAATTCATCCACCAATCTCTGCAACTTCTCTTCAGAATCCCCAAAAAGCACATTGTCACCGAAAAAGAGCAGCTGGAAAAACTCCCACTTTGTGTGTGATTTCTTTATTTTTTTAACTCCACCCTCTTCCAAGCCCCTTTCGCATTTCCCCCTTCTCTTAAAACCCCATCTATAAATTATTAAACAACCGGGGGTGACATCACCCCATCCTTGTCAAAGGGCCTATTTTTAAACGGGGAAAAAATTCCCCTCTTTCCCCCAACCCCAACTTGACCCTTTCACACCTGGGAAAAAACCTTCACTGTTTTCAGTAACCTACCCCCTTTAAAAAACCATACCCCTTGAAAAAAAAAAACATCGGCCACATTGCCCCCCTATCCACCCTGTAAACCCCCTTTTTTCCAAACCATAAAGGGCCAAAAAGCCCTTTTTACCCTTTACAAAAATACTTTTCACTTATATTTTAAACCTGTAAACACCGGGTCCACACCCCCCTCCCTTTCCTAAAAGCCCCCTTTTTTCCCATCTGCTATCCTTTTCTCCGTCTTTCTTTTAAATTCTTTCAATTTTTACCTCCCATACATTTTTACCGGGTACACCCCAACAGATTTAACCCCCAAAATTTTTTGAACTCTTTTTTAAAATCCCCTTTGCCTTTATAAAAAAGGGAACAATCATGCTCTCTCCCAAAACCCCTGGGTCCCTTACCCCCTTCCAAAAAAATTTATTAAATAATTGCACCAACCACCCCCAAAACAATACCCCCAAAATGTTTTTAAACTTTTCCTATCTTTACCCCAATCAACCCCGGCTCCCTTTCCCCCCCTTTCATTTTACCAAATGCCTCACGAATTTCCCCCAAAAACTCACAACGGGCCCTTTTTCCTCCCTCCTACAAGATTTTTTTCCCCCCTTGCCCTATACACGAAACACAGCTTCCCATCTTCATCAACTTTTAAAACCAATTCCTCAAAATTTTCCTTCCATTTTTCCCCAAATACCTCTAACTCCCCATTTAATAACTCTCCCTCTCCTATTTTTTAAATTTGACAAATCCATTTGTTCTCTGGGCTTTCTTAACTTGTTAATCTCATTTCCAAAAACTTTTTCTTTTTTTTAAAACCAAAAATTTTTTGGGATAACATCTAAACCCCCTCCCCTTTTTGGGGGCTCTTTTTTTACATTGCTTCCCACTCTCTTAACCTCTCTTTTTTTCTTCCTATACTCTTCCCTTTCCTTTGGGCATCACTTCAATTTTTAAAAAACCTTTTCATATCTAATTTTTTTCCCCCTTTATTTTCCCTTTTTTAAAATAAAACATTCCACCAACCCCGCCCCTCTTCCTCCTGCACCCACTTTCCTGAAAACCACAAACTTTTTGCTGAACACTCTAACCTACTTTTTTTAAACCTACCCCATACCTCTTCGCCCCCCCATTGCCTATCCTCTCATTACCCATCATCCCCCAAATACTTTTTATATCTTACCCAAACTCCCCTCCTTTTTTTATTTTATAAACTTCACCTCTCTCCCCCCTTTTGATGCTTCTATTTCCCCTTGTACCCCAATCAAAAACCTTTTTACTCTCATTGTACCCCAACAACTAGAAAGTGATCTGTTATATCTGGGGCCCCCCTCAAAAAACATGTACATCCTAAATCTATCAACAGTCTTTTTTTCAAACCAATCCCAAAAACCCAACAAACTACGTCATTTCGCCCTACTCATAGCTGTATACTTTTTTTACCCTTTTTTTTCCCTTAAAATATTATTACCTATAACTAAACCCCTTTCTAAAACAAATTTTCAATAAAAGGGTTTCCCTTTAAATTTTTTTACCCGGGCCCCCCAAAAACCCCCTTCCCTACCACAACCCTCTCTAAAATTTTCCCTCCTATTTTTACCCTTAAAGGGGTCCCCTCCACAATTACTCTCTTAGGGTTTAAAAGGGCCCCTCCTATACATTCACTTAAAAACCTTCCCAAAATCTCTCCCCCCTCCTCTGATTCCTCTTTTCTCCAGGTGCTACACCTTTTTTTTTTAATGACCCACTTCTCGCATCCAACCTTTATTTTTAAATCCACATAATTTTTTAAAATTTACACTTTCCCATATTCTTTTTTTCCTCCTTCCAAATTTGATCTTTTAACATTACTGCTCCCCCTTCCTTTGCCTAACTCCTCAGATACCCAGTTTTTAACCCCATTTTTCCCCCCCCCCACTGAAATTCTCCCCCCCCTTCAGCTTTTTTTTTCGCTTAGGGCCTGACATCCAACTTTTTTTTCATTCATAACAAAAGCAATCATCTTTTTTTCTGTAAACCGCACTACACCCCCACGCACATTTAAGCAACCCAGTTTTAAAAAAATTTTTTTCCTTCTTCTTTTTTTTAGAAATTGAAATACAGGAAAAGGGGTTTTCCCTAGCCCATTGCCCCGGCATTTTGTCGCCCATACGACACGCATGGCTTAGGGAGGAAAGATTCTTTTCCCCTTCCCCATGGAAAAATAGAAAAATAAAAAGAACAAGACTAAATTTTGAAAAAGGAGAAAAACCCCAATGTATGTTTTAAAAATATATGCATGTGGTGTCTTGAAGTGTGACCAAAGTGTTAGTAGGGGTAGCAAGATATCCCTGTTTTTCTTTGCGTGGTTTTTTGAGACAGAAAAAAAAAATAATATATGTATAAATATATATAAATATAATATAAAATATTTATTAAAAAATATATAATTTATTATATATATGTATGTATTATGTAAGTATTTATATATATATATATATATATAAAAATTTTAATATATATTATATATATATAATATATAAATAAAATTAATTATATATATATAAATTAAAATATTTTATAAACACATATAAAATATAGGAGGGGGCCACCTCTGGTGTAAATTTTTGGACCCACAGCCCCGGAGAAGTGGATAAAAAGGGTTTAAGGGAAAAATAAATTTTGGGGTTTTTTTTTTCCTGAAGGGCCCTTTTGAATATTTCACTTCCCCTACCACCCCCCCCTCTTTTTAAAATATTTTTTTTTACTAAAAAGGAAATTTTATACATAATATGGCACAGAAATTTAAGAGATCATTGTTTAAAAAAAAGGGCATATACGTTTCATTTTTTACGTGTGTATCACCGATTTTAAGGGGAAATCTCATCCACTCCTCAGAGCTGGGGGGTGTGCCCCAAAAAGCAAACAGGCAATTTCCCCTTTGAAAAACCGCACGAGCCCCCTGGAACGAAAACTAGCTGCCCCCGGGAAACCCCAGTTTTTCCCTGAAGATTTTTTTTTCCCACTCCTTAAAGGGAAAATTTAAAGCACTCTTTCCCCAGGGGCCAAGGGGCCCCGACCCATGGGAAAAACCAAATTTAAAAAATTTTGGGGGAAATTCTCCATATTTTTTAGACTTTTTGGGGCTTTCCCCGAACTGAAACTCCCCTCCTTTTCCCCCCTTTTTATTGGAGGGAAATACAGCCAAGGTAATCCCCAAGTAAAAGTCCCCCCACCACCTGCTTCCCACTGTCCAGGGTTGAAGGGGGATACCATCTGGAGGGTTCTGGCTGCCTTTAGATCTGCATATTGGGGGGCCCCTACTGCTGGCATCCAAACTGTTTTGAAGGGGTTCCTTTAAAATGTTATTAACCCCCTCATGTCTTGCAAAACTTTCCCCGGATTTACGGGACAAAAAAACCCTGGAACCCGAATCGGGCCGCTGCTTTTACTGCCAAAAAATACACCTGTGTTCCCGGGGAGAATAGGGGGGGCAAATCGAAGGGGGAACAAACCCATGGGGGATGGTCCCGTTGGGGCCCAGGCGTGTGCCCAAGGGGTGGAAATTTTGGGGAAAAGCCCAACAGAAAGTCCCCAGCAAGAGGGGCTCTCACTGCCCGGGGGGGGCTCTACCCCTTTCCCCGACACACTCCCGGGAAACATTTTTAGGCAATTTTTTCCCCTACCCGGAAACCCTCCCAGTGCATTTTTTTAAGTTTTTTGGGGGGGGAAAGGGCTGGTTTTAGAGCCCTTAAATTTTCCCAAAATCATTTCTTCCCGTCAATGAATTTTTTTGGCCGGACTCCAATCTTGTCCCTTTAAAATTTTAGGGAGAAAACGCTGCTCAAGGGTCCCCTGGGTTTTAATACAAAAAGGAAAAAAGCCCTAACGCAATCTTTTATGATTGCGGACAAACCCAAAGCCTCCTAATCTGATGGAAGTTTTACCCTTTGGTTTTCCCCCTGCCCGTCCCTTTTAATAAGGTTAAGTACTTTCGTAAAAAACTGCCCCAAAAAACGTCCTTTTTCGGGCAGCATAGGGTTTTCATAAAGGTGCAAAATCTTTGGAAAAATGTCAACCTGGGGAACTCAAAACACTTTGTTGGGAAGGTACAAGCCCTCGTGGGTGTCCAGATTGCCTATTCGTTTTCCATTCTCCTTAAACTCTTCCCAAATTTTTTTCCTAAAATTTTGTCCAAAAGGGGATTGCTACCCCCCAAAAGGGGCTTTCCCAGAAAGACACTGCCCTTTTGGGGGGAATGAAATGCGCTTCCCCGGTATCTTGATCCACTGCATTTAACACTTGGGTTTACTGACTGGGGATGATTTTTACATTTGGATGGATTTGGATGAGAAACCCCTTTTCCCTGTCCCCCTGCATTACCGTGTAAGGTCATGTAGGAGGGACTCCTTTGTACCTTTCTAAATGTCCATCATCTAGAACCAGATTTTTTAGCTCGCTGGTTTATCTGACGTTTATAATTTTATAATATATATATATATAATATAAAAAATAAATATAAATAATATATATATATATAAATATATATATATAATATTTTATAAAAATATATAATATATATATATATATAAATATATTAAAATAATATACAGTGGACCCCCGGTTCGCGAAGGCCCCCTCGGTATCCGATAAAACCGGTACCGAAGCATTTTATCGCAAAAAATTTGCCTGGTTTTCCCCTTACAAAACGCGGTAAAAACCTTTTGAAAAACCTTCGGACATTCTTTTTATCCATATTGTCAAATGTTTTTTTTGGGGCTTGTTTCTGCAAAAAATCACCATGGGGCCCCCAAAAAAGCTTCTAGTGCCAACCCATCGAGCCAAGGGTTTCTTAAAAAGACTATTGAAATTAAGGAAAATTTTGTTTCAAAGTGGCTTGAAGTGCAAACCTTTTTTTTATGAAAATCACCCTTACAACAGTACTGCAACCGTGTTAGCAACCTTTTTAAAGGCAATGTTGGGAACCACTTTAGGAAAACATTTAAAACGAGAAGTACAGGATCTATGGGGCAAATTTGTGCGACAGAAGGGCCAGTCTCTCAAGCTGGGCCAAATAGCTTAAAAGAAAAGGGAATAACCCCCGGGAAAAAGGGCCCGATACCTCAATTTTTTAATGGAAGGGGAAAAACCCCCTTTTAAAAAACTAACAAAATTAAAACTCTCCCCCCCCTCCCCTCCCCAAACCAAACATCCCCCCGATCCCTTCCCTTAAAGGGAAGTGTCAATTATTCATTGTGAATTTTTCTATTGTTTTTATTGTTTTTGTAATTTTTATTTTGCATTAAACTTAATATATCATGTGGTAAAAGTTTTTTTTCCATACTTTTGGGTGTCTTGCACGGATTAATTTGATTTCCATTATTTCTTATGGGGAATATTGATTCTCTTTCCGATAATTTTGGTTTACGATGAGCTCTCAGAAACGGATTAATATCGTGGACCTGGGTCCACTGTATATATATATATATATATATATATATATATATATATATATATATATATATATATATATATATATATATATATATATATATATATATTATTAACATAGTTCCTTGATAATGTGAGATGCCACGAAAGCTCTTGGAATTTCACTATTCTTTCATGGTTTTTTGCATATATATATATATAAATATATATATATATATATATATATATATATATATATATATATATATATATATATATATATATATATATATACATATATATATATATATATATAATATATATATTATATATATATATATATATATATATAATATATATAATTAAGTCCATTCTAAAATTTTCACTTATATGTCTAAATATATATTTTTTTCATTTATGGTAATTCAAACATTAATAATTTTGTACCTAAAGAACCTTAGAAAACTTACCTAACCTTATTATAACAAGCACAATTTAATTTAGCCTAATCCAATTAAATATATTTTAGATAAGTTTAAAATAATTTAATAAACACAATTATTATTGCATATACAAATTTTCACTTGCCTTATTCGGCAAGAAGAGCATTGCTATTTAAGCCACAATCGCAAATTTACTTATACGGCACGATATATATATATATATATATATATATATATATATATATATATATATATATATATATATATATATATATATATATATATATTTGCATGTGTACTCTAAGTGGACTTTATTTGAAGACAGAATACATTAACAAAAATACAATAGGAAGTAGAACATAAATAACATCTCAAATACTTCATGCCCCTCCCTGGCGGTGGGTCACGTGCCCAGAATGCAGCCCCTCCCTGGCGGTGGGCCACGTGCCCAGAATGCAGCCCCTCCCTGGCGGTGGGTCACGTGCCCAGAATGTAGCCCCTCCCTGGCGGTGGGTCACGTGCCCAGAATGCAGCAGGCATTTTTCCTCTGGATCCCAGCACTGAGTCTCTGAAAAAGGAAACAGGCTGCTTTGTGATCCTTGGTTTCTGTGATCAGTTTTTCACCCAGCTCTCTGAGGAACACTTTCCCCATGCTCCAAGGGTCTCCGAGCCTACTGTGATGAAGCTGTAGCAAGGAGGCAGACCTTCATACTTGTGGTTCTTCTGGATCTTCCTGTAACTGGCTGCTCCACCGTCTTCAGCTTCAGAGTGTGGCAAGTAGGTATCCGCCAACATGGCAGCGCAGGTGTAGTCCCAGGCAATCTGCTTACCATCCTTCCAGGGTAGTAAAATGACTCCATTTGAACGCTTTTGACATCGTCAGACCTCAGTAATCAGGGTTCCCGTTCAGCTGGACAACGGGCTGTGGCGAGACTTCTCTTTATGATGTCGTTGACCTTCTCATGTCTAACATACTTCCCTTCCAATGTATGACAGACGAGACCATGTAGTCCGAACTGATCAGCCGACGCCCTGCCGCAAATATGCCTATCTTCAGTGAGTATGCGGGCGGCTAGACGAAGAGCAACAACAGTCTGAATGACCTGTGGGTCGAGTTGAATGCCCAGGGAGGAATTGGGAACAGCTAAAAGAAAATCTGAATAATCTTCTTTGCTTGACACTGGATTTCTACCAGTGTTGCCAGCTATACATCTGTTTTCTTCTCTTGCTGTTGGCTCTTCACCTTTGCCGATCCTGTTGCTAGTTCTACACCTGTTTACCATTAGGGTCATTTGGTGCTGAACGAACAGAGGCTGTGAAACAGGAGCCGTTTCTGTAGAGTGTAGTCAGTGCTGAGGTCCCGCCTCCTCGCACCTCGCCTGTGTCTCTGTGTAAGAAGAAAGAAAGAAAATTTTCTGTATTCTGAAATTAACATAGTTAAAACCGTCATCTGAAAAAAATTATTTATATATATATATATATATATATATATATATATATATAATATATATATATATATATATATTATATAATATATATATATATATATATATATATATATATATATCTCCTGAGAGAAGGATCAACAATTTACTTAAAAATTTCCTGTTTCTTTCTAATTCACATTTGATTCAAAGTAATTCGTAAATAATAATCAGAATTTGACGAAGAAGAAAAAGGAGAAGACGAAGATATAAAGTTGGATGTTATGTCACTATTTACGTGCTCCTTCAATATTTTTCAACGTTACTGAGAGTTAACTCAAAAATAAAACATTTACTTCTTTCAATTATTATTTCTAACCTACCATAACCTAAATGTTCACAGTGTTACTGGCTCACAGTGTTACTGGCTTACAGTGTTACTGGCTTACAGTGTTACTGGCTTACAGTGTTACTGGCTTACAGTGTTACTGGCTTACAGTGTTACTGGCTTACAGTGTTACTGGCTTACAGTGTTTACTGGCTTACAGTGTTACTGGCTCACAGTGTTACTGGCTTACAGTGTTACTGGCTTACAGTGTTACTGGCTCACAGTGTTACTGGCTTACAGTGTTACTGACTTACAGTGTTACTGGCTTACAGTGTTATTGGCTTACAGTGTTACTGGCTTACAGTGTTACTGGCTTACAGTGTTACTGACTTACAGTGTTACTGGCTTACAGTGTTACTGGCTTACAGTGTTACTGACTTACAGTGTTACTGACTTACAGTGTTTATTGGCTTACAGTGTTACTGCTTACAGTGTTACTGGCTTACAGTGTTACTGACTTACAGTGTTACTGGCTTACAGTGTTACTGGCTTACAGTGTTACTGGCTTACAGTGTTACTGGCTTACAGTGTTACTGGCTTACAGTGTTACTGACTTACAGTGTTACTGACTTACAGTGTTACTGACTTACAGTGTTACTGACTTACAGTGTTACTGGCTTACAGTGTTACTGGCTTACAGTGTTACTGACTTACAGTGTTACTGGCTTACAGTGTTACTGGCTTACAGTGTTACTGACTTACAGTGTTACTGACTTACAGTGTTATTGGCTTACAGTGTTACTGCTTACAGTTGTTACTGGCTTACAGTGTTACTGACTTACAGTGTTACTGGCTCACAGTGTTACTGGCTTACAGTGTTACTGGCTTACAGTGTTACGACTTACAGTGTTACTGGCTCACAGTGTTACTGGCTTACAGTGTTACTGGCTTACAGTGTTACTGGCTTACAGTGTTACTGACTTAAACGTGTTTACTGGCTCACAGTGTTACTGGCTTACAGTGTTACTGGCTTACAGTGTTACTGGCTTACAGTGTTACTGGCTCAAAGTGTTACTGGCTTACAGTGTTACTGGCTTACAGTGTTACTGGCTTACAGTGTTACTGGCTTACAGTGTTACTGACTTACAGTGTTACTAACTTACAGTGTTACTGGCTTACAGTGTTACTGGCTTACAGTGTTACTGGCTTACAGTGTTACTGGCTTACAGTGTTACTGGCTTACAGTGTTACTGGCTTACAGTGTTACTGGCTTACAGTGTTACTGGCTTACAGTGTTACTGGCTCACAGTGTTACTGGCTCACAGTGTTACTGGCTTACAGTGTTACTGGCTTACAGTGTTACTGGCTTACAGTGTTACTGGCTTACAGTGTTACTGGCTTACAGTGTTACTGGCTTACAGTGTTACAGACTTACAGTGTAAACTGGCTTACAGTGTTACTGGCTTACAGTGTTACTGGCTTACAGTGTTACTGGCTTACAGTGTTACTGACTTACAGTGTTACTGGCTTACAGTGTTACTGGCTTACAGTGTTACTGACTTACAGTGTTACTGGCTTACAGTGTTACTGACTTACAGTGTTACTGGCTTACTGTGTTACTGGCTTACAGTGTTACTGGCTTACAGTGTTACTGACTTACAGTGTTACTGGCTTACAGTGTTACTGGCTTACAGTGTTACTGGCTTACAGTGTTACTGGCTTACAGTGTTACTGGCTTACAGTGTTACTGACTTACAGTGTTACTGACTTACAGTGTTACTGACTTACAGTGTTACTGACTTACAGTGTTACTGGCTTACAGTGTTACTGGCTTACAGTGTTACTGACTTACAGTGTTACTGGCTTACAGTGTTACTGGCTTACAGTGTTACTGACTTACAGTGTTACTGACTTACAGTGTTATTGGCTTACAGTGTTACTGGCTTACAGTGTTACTGGCTTACAGTGTTACTGACTTACAGTGTTACTGGCTCACAGTGTTACTGGCTTACAGTGTTACTGGCTTACAGTGTTACTGACTTACAGTGTTATTGGCTCACAGTGTTACTGGCTTACAGTGTTACTGGCTTACAGTGTTACTGGCTTACAGTGTTACTGACTTACAGTGTTACTGGCTCACAGTGTTACTGGCTTACAGTGTTACTGGCTTACAGTGTTACTGGCTTACAGTGTTACTGGCTCAAAGTGTTACTGGCTTACAGTGTTACTGGCTTACAGTGTTACTGGCTTACAGTGTTACTGGCTTACAGTGTTACTGACTTACAGTGTTACTAACTTACAGTGTTACTGGCTTACAGTGTTACTGGCTTACAGTGTTACTGGCTTACAGTGTTACTGGCTTACAGTGTTACTGGCTTACAGTGTTACTGGCTTACAGTGTTACTCAGGCTCACAGTGTTACTGGCTTACAGTGTTACTGGCTCACAGTGTTACTGGCTTACAGTGTTACTGGCTTACAGTGTTACTAACTTACAGTGTTACTGGCTTACAGTGTTACTGACTTACAGTGTTACTGGCTTACAGTGTTACTGGCTTACAGTGTTACTGGCTTACAGTGTTACTGACTTACAGTGTTACTGGCTTACAGTGTTACTGACTTACAGTGTGTACTGACTACAGTGTTACTGACTTACAGTGTTACTGACTTACAGTGTTACTGACTTACAGTGTTATTGGCTTACAGTGTTACTGCTTACAGTGTTACTGACTTACAGTGTTACTGACTTACAGTGTTACTGACTTACAGTGTTACTGACTTACAGTGTTACTGGCTTACAGTGTTACGGACTTACAATGTTACTGGCTTACAGTGTTACTGACTTACAGTGTTACTGACTTACAGTGTTACTGACTTACAGTGTTATTGGCTTACAGTGTTACTGACTTACAGTGTTACTGACTTACAGTGTTACTGACTTACAGTGTTACTGACTTACAGTGTTATTGGCTTACAGTGTTATTGACTTACAGTGTTACTGGCTTACAGTGTTACTGGCTTACAGTGTTACTGGCTTACAGTGTTACTGGCTTACAGTGTTACTGCTTACAGTGTTTACTGACTTACAGTGTTACTGGCTTACAGTGTTACTGGCTTACAGTGTTACTGGCTTACAGTGTTACTGGCTTACAGTGTTACTGACTTACAGTATTACTGACTTACAGTGTTACTGACTTACAGTGTTATTGGCTTACAGTGTTACTGACTTACAGTGTTATTGGCTTACAGTGTTACTGGCTTACAGTGTTACTGACTTACAGTGTTACTGGCTTACAGTGTTACTGACTTACAGTGTTACTGACTTACAGTGTTTATTGGCTTACAGTGTTACTGGCTTACAGTGTTACTGGCTTACAGTGTTACTGGCTTACAGTGTTACTGGCTTACAGTGTTATTGGCTTACAGTGTTACTGACTTACAGTGTTACTGGCTTACAGTGTTTCTGGCTTACAGTGTTACTGGCTTACAGTGTTACTGGCTTACAGTGTTACTGGCTTACAGTGTTACTGGCTTACAGTGTTACTGACTTACAGTGTTTCTGGCTTACAGTGTTACTGGCTTACAGTGTTACTGGCTTACAGTGTTACTGACTTACAGTGTTATTGGCTTACAGTGTTACTGGCTAACAGTGTTTACTGGCTTACAGTGTTACTGGCTTACAGTGTTACTGGCTTACAGTGTTACTAACTTAGTGTTACTGGCTTACAGTGTTACTGGTTTACAGTGTTACTGGCTTACAGTGTTACTGACTTACAGTGTTACTGGCTTACAGTGTTACTGGCTTACAGTGTTACTGGCTTAGAGTGTTTCTGGCTTACAGTGTTACTGGCTTACAGTGTTACTGGCTCACAGTGTTACTGGCTTTACATGTTACTGGCTTACAGTGTTACTGGCTTACAGTGTTACTAACTTAGTGTTACTGCTTACAGTGTTACTGGCTTACAGTGTTACTGCTTACAGTGTTACTGGACTTACAGTGTTACTGGCTTACAGTGTTACTGGCTTACAGTGTTACTGGCTTACAGTGTTACTGGCTTACAGTGTTACAGGCTTACAGTGTTACTGGCTACAGTGTTACTGGCTTACAGTGTTACTGGCTCACAGTGTTACTGGCTTACAGTTTTACTGGCTTACAGTGTTACTGGCTTACAGTGTTACTGGCTTACAGTGTTAATGGCTTACAGTGTTACTGGCTTACAGTGTTACTGACTTACAGTGTTACATGGCTTACAGTGTTACTGACTTACAGTGTTACTGCTCACATTGTTACTGGCTTACAGTGTTACTGGCTTACCAAGAAAAACTGGCTTACAGTGTTACTGGCTTACAGTGTTACTGCTTACAGTGTTACGCTTACAGTGTTACTGCTTACAGGTTACTGGCTTACAGTGTTACTGCTTACAGTGTTACTGACTTACAGTGTTACTCTAGGTACGCTCACAGTGTTACTGGCTTACAGTGTTACTGGCTTACCAAGAAAACTGGCTTACAGTGTTACTGGCTTATCAAGAAAACTGGCTTACAGTGTTACTGGCTTACCAAGAAAACTGGCTTGCAGTGTTACTGGCTTACCAAGAAAACTGGCTTACAGTGTTACTGGCTTACCAAGAAAACTCTGGCTTACAGTGTTACTGGCTTACCAAGAAAACTCTGGCTTACAGTGTTACTGGCTTACAGTGTTACTGGCTTACCAAGGAAACTGGCTTACAGTGTTACTGGCTTACCAAGAAAACTGGCTTACAGGGTTACTGGCTTACAGTGTTACTGGCTTACAGTGTTACTGGCTTACAGTGTTACTAACTTACAGTGTTACTGGCTTACAGTGTTACTGACTTACAGTGTTACTGGCTTACAGTGTTACTGGCTTACAGTGTTACTGGCTTACAGTGTTACTGACTTACAGTGTTACTGGCTTACAGTGTTACTGACTTACAGTGTTACTGACTTACAGTGTTACTGACTTACAGTGTTACTGACTTACAGTGTTACTGACTTACAGTGTTATTGGCTTACAGTGTTACTGGCTTACAGTGTTACTGATTTACAGTGTTACTGACTTACAGTGTTACTGACTTACAGTGTTACTGACTTACAGTGTTCCTGGCTTACAGTGTTACGGACTTACAATGTTACTGGCTTACAGTGTTACTGACTTACAGTGTTACTGACTTACAGTGTTACTGACTTACAGTGTTATTGGCTTACAGTGTTACTGACTTACAGTGTTACTGACTTACAGTGTTACTGACTTAAAGTGTTACTTACTTACAGTGTTATTGGCTTACAGTGTTATTGACTTACAGTGTTACTGGCTTACAGTGTTACTGGCTTACAGTGTTACTGGCTTACAGTGTTACTGGCTTTCAGTGTTACTGGCTTACAGTGTACTGACTTACATGTTACTGCTTACAGTGTTACTGGCTTACAGTGTTACTGGCTTACAGTGTTACTGGCTTACAGTGTTACTGACTTACAGTATTACTGACTTATAGTGTTACTGACTTACAGTGTTATTGGCTTACAGTGTTACTGACTTACAGTGTTATTGCTTACAGTGTTACTGGCTTACAGTGTTACTGACTTACAGTGTTTACTGGCTTACAGTGTTACTGACTTACAGTGTTACTGACTTCAGTGTTATTGGCTTACAGTGTTACTGACTTACAGTGTTACTGGCTTACAGTGTTACTGGCTTACAGTGTTACTGCTTACAGTGTTATTGGCTTACAGTGTTACTGACTTACAGTGTTACTGGCTACAGTGTTACTGGCTTACAGTGTTACTGGCTTACAGTGTTACTGGCTTACAGTGTTACTGGCTTACAGTGTTACTGGCTTACAGTGTTACTGACTTACAGTGTTTCTGGCTTACAGTGTTACTGGCTTACAGTGTTACTGGCTTACAGTGTTACTGACTTACAGTGTTATTGGCTTACAGTGTTACTGGCTTACAGTGTTACTGGCTTACAGTGTTACTGGCTTACAGTGTTACTGGCTTACAGTGTTACTAACTTAGTGTTACTGGCTTACAGTGTTACTGGCTTACAGTGTTACTGGCTACAGTGTTTACTGACTTACAGT
This sequence comes from Cherax quadricarinatus, assembly GCF_026875155.1. Classification (NCBI taxonomy): domain Eukaryota; kingdom Metazoa; phylum Arthropoda; class Malacostraca; order Decapoda; family Parastacidae; genus Cherax; species Cherax quadricarinatus. Next base: position 24,433 of record NW_026465270.1, read on the forward strand.
GTTACTGGCTTACAGTGTTACTGCTTACAGTGTTACTGGCTTACAGTGTTACTGGCTTACAGTGTTACTGGCTTACAGTGTTACTGGCTCACAGTGTTACTGGCTTACAGTGTTACTGGCTTACAGTGTTACTGGCTTACAGTGTTACTAACTTAGTGTTACTGGCTTACAGTGTTACTGGCTTACAGTGTTACTGGCTTACAGTGTTACTGACTTACAGTGTTACTGGCTTACAGTGTTACTGGCTTACATTGTTACGGGCTTACAGTGTTAATGGCTTACAGTGTTACAGGCTTACAGTGTTACTGGCTTACAGTGTTACTGGCTTACAGTGTTACTGGCTCACAGTGTTACTGGCTTACAGTTTTACTGGCTTACAGTGTTACTGGCTTACAGTTTACTGGCTTACAGTGTTAATGGCTTACAGTGTTACTGGCTTACAGTGTTACTGACTTACAGTGTTACTGGCTTACAGTGTTACTGGCTTACAGTGTTACTGGCTTACAGTGTTTCTGGCTTACAGTGTTACTGGCTTACAGTGTTACTGGCTCACAGTGTTACTGGCTTACAGTGTTACTGCTTACAGTGTTAATGGCTTACAGTGTTACTAACTTAGTGTTACTGGCTTACAGTGTTACTGGCTTACAGTGTTACTGGCTTACAGTGTTACTGACTTACAGTGTTACTGGCTTACAGTGTTACTGGCTTACAGTGTTACTGGCTTACAGTGTTACTGGCTTACAGTGTTACAGGCTTACAGTGTTACTGGCTTACAGTGTTACTGGCTTACAGTGTTACTGGCTCACAGTGTTACTGGCTTACAGTTTTACTGGCTTACAGTGTTACTGGCTTACAGTGTTACTGGCTTACAGTGTTAATGGCTTACAGTGTTACTGGCTTACAGTGTTACTGACTTACAGTGTTACTGGCTTACAGTGTTACTGACTTACAGTGTTACTGGCTCACAGTGTTACTGGCTTACAGTGTTACTGGCTTACCAAGAAAACTGGCTTACAGTGTTACTGGCTTACAGTGTTACTGGCTTACAGTGTTACTGGCTTACAGTGTTACTGGCTTACAGAGTTACTGGCTTACAGTGTTACTGGCTTACAGTGTTACTGACTTACAGTGTTACTGGCTCACAGTGTTACTGGCTTACAGTGTTACTGGCTTACCAAGAAAACTGGCTTACAGTGTTACTGGCTTATCAAGAAAACTGGCTTACAGTGTTACTGGCTTACCAAGAAAACTGGCTTGCAGTGTTACTGGCTTACCAAGAAAACTGGCTTACAGTGTTACTGGCTTACCAAGAAAACTCTGGCTTACAGTGTTACTGGCTTACCAAGAAAACTCTGGCTTACAGTGTTACTGGCTTACAGTGTTACTGGCTTACCAAGGAAACTGGCTTACAGTGTTACTGGCTTACCAAGAAAACTGGCTTACAGTGTTACTGGCTTACAGTGTTACTGGCTTACAGTGTTACTGGCTTACAGTGTTTACTAACTTACAGTGTTACGGCTTACAGTGTTACTGACTTACAGTGTTACTGGCTTACAGTGTTACTGGCTTACAGTGTTACTGGCTTACAGTGTTACTGACTTACAGTGTTACTGGCTTACAGTGTTACTGACTTACAGTGTTACTGACTTACAGTGTTACTGACTTACAGTGTTACTGACTTACAGTGTTACTGACGACTTACAGTGTTATTGGCTTACAGTGTTACTGGCTTACAGTGTTACTGACTTACAGTGTTACTGACTTACAGTGTTACTGACTTACAGTGTTACTGACTTACAGTGTTCCTATCTTACAGTGTTACGGACTTACAATGTTACTGGCTTACAGTGTTACTGACTTACAGTGTTACTGACTTACAGTGTTACTGACTTACAGTGTTATTGGCTTACAGTGTTACTGACTTACAGTGTTACTGACTTACAGTGTTACTGACTTAAAGTGTTACTGACTTACAGTGTTATTGGCTTACAGTGTATTGACTTACAGTGTTACTGGCTTACAGTGTTACTGGCTTACAGTGTTACTGGCTTACAGTGTTACTGGCTTACAGTGTTACTGGCTTACAGTGTTACTGACTTACAGTGTTACTGGCTTACAGTGTTACTGGCTTACAGTGTTACTGGCTTACAGTGTTACTGGCTTACAGTGTTACTGACTTACAGTATTACTGACTTACAGTGTTACTGACTTACAGTGTTATTGGCTTACAGTGTTACTGACTTACAGTGTTATTGGCTTACAGTGTTACTGGCTTACAGTGTTACTGACTTACAGTGTTACTGGCTTACAGTGTTACTGACTTACAGTGTTACTGACTTACAGTGTTATTGGCTTACAGTGTTACTGACTTACAGTGTTACTGGCTTACAGTGTTACTGGCTTACAGTGTTACTGGCTTACAGTGTTATTGGCTTACAGTGTTACTGACTTACAGTGTTACTGGTTTACAGTGTTACTGGCTTACAGTGTTACTGGCTTACAGTGTTACTGGCTTACAGTGTTACTGGCTTACAGTGTTACTGGCTTACAGTGTTACTGACTTACAGTGTTTCTGGCTTACAGTGTTACTGGCTTACAGTGTTACTGGCTTACAGTGTTACTGACTTACAGTGTTATTGGCTTACAGTGTTACTGGCTTACAGTGTTACTGGCTTACAGTGTTACTGGCTTACAGTGTTACTGGCTTACAGTGTTACTAACTTAGTGTTACTGGCTTACAGTGTTACTGGCTTACAGTGTTACTGGCTTACAGTGTTACTGACTTACAGTGTTACTGGCTTACAGTGTTACTGGCTTACAGTGTTACTGGCTTACAGTGTTACTGGCTTACAGTGTTACTGGCTTACAGTGTTACTGGCTCACAGTGTTACTGGCTTACAGTGTTACTGGCTTACAGTGTTACTGGCTTACAGTGTTACTAACTTAGTGTTACTGGCTTACAGTGTTACTGGCTTACAGTGTTACTGGCTTACAGTGTTACTGACTTACAGTGTTACTGGCTTACAGTGTTACTGGCTTACAGTGTTACGGGCTTACAGTGTTAATGGCTTACAGTGTTACAGGCTTACAGTGTTACTGGCTTACAGTTTTACTGGCTTACAGTGTTACTGGCTCACAGTGTTACTGGCTTACAGTTTTACTGGCTTACAGTGTTACTGGCTTACAGTGTTACTGGCTTACAGTGTTAATGGCTTACAGTGTTACTGGCTTACAGTGTTACTGACTTACAGTGTTACTGGCTTACAGTGTTACTGACTTACAGTGTTACTGGCTCACAGTGTTACTGGCTTACAGTGTTACTGGCTTACCAAGAAAACTGGCTTACAGTGTTACTGGCTTACAGTGTTACTGGCTTACAGTGTTACTGGCTTACAGTGTTACTGGCTTACAGAGTTACTGGCTTACAGTGTTACTGGCTTACAGTGTTACTGACTTACAGTGTTACTGGCTCACAGTGTTACTGGCTTACAGTGTTACTGGCTTACCAAGAAAACTGGCTTACAGTGTTACTGGCTTACCAAGAAAACTGGCTTACAGTGTTACTGGCTTACCAAGAAAACTGGCTTGCAGTGTTACTGGCTTACCAAGAAAACTGGCTTACAGTGTTACTGGCTTACCAAGAAAACTCTGGCTTACAGTGTTACTGGCTTACCAAGAAAACTCTGGCTTACAGTGTTACTGGCTTACAGTGTTACTGGCTTACCAAGGAAACTGGCTTACAGTGTTACTGGCTTACAGTGTTACTGGCTTACAGTGTTACTGGCTTACCAAGGAAACTGGCTTACAGTGTTACTGGCTTACCAAGAAAACTGGCTTACAGTGTTACTGGCTTACCAAGAAAACTCTGGCTTACAGTGTTACTGGCTTACCAAGAAAACTCTGGCTTACAGTGTTACTGGCTTACCAAGAAAACTCTGGCTTACAGTGTTACTGGCTTACAAAGAAAACTCTGGCTTACAGTGTTACTGGCTTACCAAGAAAACTCTGGCTTACAGTGTTACTGGCTTACAGTGTTTCTGGCTTACCAAGAAAACTGGCTTACAGTGTTACTGGCTTACCAAGAATACTGGCTTACAGTGTTACTGGCTTACCAAGAAAACTGGCTCACAGAGTTACTGGCTTACCAAGAAAACTGGCTAAGTGTTTAGTGGCTTACCAAGAAAACTGGCACAGTGTTCCTGGCTTACCAAGAAAACTGGCTTACAGTGTTTTCTGGCTTACCAAGAAAACCTGCTCACAGTGTTCTGGGTTACAAGAAAACTCTGGCTTACATTTTTATTGGCTTACCAAGAAAACTCTGGCTTACAGTGTTACTGGCTTACCAAGAAAGCCTGCCTTAGTGTTACTGGCTTACCAAGGAAACTTGGCTTACAGTGTTACTGGTTTACCAAGAAAACTGGCTCACAGTGTTACTGGCTTACCAAGAAAACTGGCTTACAGTGTTACTGGCTTACCAAGAAAACTGGCTCACAGTGTTACTGGCTTTCCAAGAAAACTGGCTTACAGTGTTACTGGCTTACCAAGAAAACTGGCTCACAGTGTTACTGGCTTACAAGGAAACTGGCTTACAGTGTTACTGGCTTACCAAGAAAACTGGCTTACAGTGTTACTGGCTTACCAAGAAAACTGGCTTACAGTGTTACTGGCTTACCAAGAAAACTGGCTCACAGTGTTACTGGCTTACCAAGAAAACTGGCTTACAGTGTTACTGGCTTACCAAGAAAACTGGCTTACAGTGTTACTGGCTTACCAGAAAAACTGGCTCACATGTTACTGGCTTACCAAGAAAACTGGCTTAAAGTGTTACTGGTTTACCAAGAAAACTGGGTCACAGTGTTACTGGCTTACCAAGAAAACTGGCTTACAGTGTTACTGGCTTACAAGAAAACTGGCTCACAGTGTTACTGGCTTACCAAGAAAACGTTAAGTGTTACTGCTACCAAAAAAACTGGTTTCAGTGTTACTGGGTTACAAGAAAACTGGCTTACAAGTGTTTCTGGCTTCCAAGAAAACTTGCTCACGGTCTACCTTGCTACGAAGAAAACTCTGGCTACATTGTTTCTGGCTTCACAAGAAACTCTGGCTTACAGTTTACGCTTACCAAAAAAGCTCATCTACTTACTGTTCAGCTACCAAGAAACTGCTTACAGTGTTACTGGCTTACCAAGAAACATGGCATTTCAGTGTTACTGGCTTACCAAAAAAACTTCTGGTTACAGTGTATGCTTTCCAAGAAAACTCTGGCTTAGTGTTATCTGTTACCAAGGAAACTTGGTTACAGTTTATGGATTACTAAAACTGGCTTATAAATGTTACTGCTTATCAAGAAAAACGGTCACGTTTACTTATCAAAAACTGGCTTACATGTTCTACTGGCTTACCAAGAAAACTCTGGCTTACAGTGTTACTGGCTTACCAAGAAAACTGGCTTACAGTGTTCCTGGCTTACCAAGAAAACTCTGGCTTAGTGTTATTGGCTTACCAAGAAAACTCTGGCTTAGTGTTACTGGCTTACCGAGGAAACTCTGGCTTACAGTGTTACTGGCTTACCAAGAAAACTCTGGCTTACAGTGTTACTGGCTTACCAAGAAAACTGGCTTACAGTGTTACTGGCTTACCAAGAAAACTCTGGCTTACAGTGTTACTGGCTTATCAAGAAAATGGCTTACAGTGTTACTGGCTTACCAAGAAAATAATGGCTTGCACACAAAACATAATTAAACGAATTAGCTAATTACAGAGACAATTTAACCACAGACACAACGTCAGGTACAGTACTTCCACACAGATACAGCATCAGGTACGGTACCTACCTTCTACACAGATACAGCATCAGGTACGGTACCTACCTTCTACACAGATACATCATCAGGTACGGTACCTACCTTCTACACAGATACAGCATCAGTCACAGTACTTCCCTTCCACACAGATAAAGCATCAGGTACGGTACCTACCTTCTACACAGACACAGCATCAGGTACGGTACCTACCTTCTACACAGAGAGGAAGTTTGTGTCAGTGAATGTAGAGGAAATGACAATCCTGAGTCTGTCTCGGAGTGTTTCCTGTGTGACAAATAAATTATAACAATCGTTATATTGAATTATAAATGCATGTCTTAAGAGAATATTCACAGTTGGGATTCATATACATAAACAGGCAGCTTTTCTTATACACACAGATAGTGGAGTTTACATTTACCTACTGTGGCATGTGTGGACACTGACCGAATGTGAGAGAGGGAAGAGGACTGGTCTAGTCGACTCCAGTAGAGAGGACTCGACATTAGGCTTCTACTCTCGTAGCTGCGTGAGTTCACCTGAGTGTTGAGAGTAGCAGATCTCCACCTGTGTGTCTGAACAAGTTACTTACTCGCATATTTATCTAAAAAGTTATATAATTAGTTAGATCGTCATGTCACTAATTCAGTTAGGTAGGGCGAATGTTGGTAGGCTGGTTAACTGCATTGTAGATTGGTTAGCTGGTTGATTACCAGTTGGGTGGTTGCAATATTGTTTAAATAGTTGGTTGCTTCACTGAATGGTAGGTTGGATGGCTATTTGGTTGGCTGGGTAATTGGTTGGTTGGTGAATTTGTTGGTTGGAGGGATGGTTGGTATGCTAATTGGCTGGTTGACTGGGGTGGTTTCCTCATTTGTTGCTATTTAATTGGTTGGTTAATTGACTGTTGGTTTGTTGGTAAGCTGGTTGGATGGTTAGTTGGTTATTTGGTTGGTCGGTTAATTGGTGGTTTGGTTTGTTGATTATTTAGTTGGTTTATTAATAGATCAGTTGGTTAGATAATTGGTTAGTGGACTAGTTGCTTAGCTGATTTGTCGGTTAGTTGGATGAACTGTTAGTTTTTGACTAGTAATTGGTTAATTGGTTGGTTAGTTGGTTGGCTGGTTAATTGTTGGGTTGGTTGGTAGTTTATTAAATCTTTAATGAGTTGTTTGAGGGATTTGTTGGTTGGATGACTCATTGATTGGTTTATTGGCTGGATGGATGGTTGGACGAATTATTTAGTTAACTAATTGGCTGTTGTGTTGGTTGATTGGTTGGTCAGCTGGTTAGTTGGTTAGATAATTGGTTTGTTGCTTGTTTTCTTGGATGGTTATTTGGTTGGATGGTTAGCTGGTTGGATGGCTTGTGGAATGGTTGATCAGTTGGTTGGGTAATTGGTTGGTTGGCCAGTTAGTTTATTGACTTGATGGTTGGATGGCTTGTTCGTTGGTTGTATGGTTGGTTAATTGACTGGTGTGTTGGTTCATTGGTTGGCTTGATGATTGGCTTGTTGCTTGGTTATTTGGATGTTGATATGGTTGATTGGTTGGTTAACTGGTTGTTTGGATTCTTTATTGTTTGGTTGATTGCTTACTTGGTTGGTAGGTTAGCCGGTTGGTTGCTTGGATGATTTATTGGTTAGTTTGTTGGTTGACTGGTTTGTTGGTTGATTAAATGGTTGGTAGGTTAACTGGTTGTTTGGTTTGGGGATTAGTTAATTAGTTGGTTGGTAATTGGTTGCTAGATGGTTGGATGGTTGTTGGTAGGATGGATGGTTGATTGGGTGGCAGATAGCTTGTTGATTTGTTAGATGGATGATTAATTATTTGGTTGGTCGACTGGTTGGTTGAATAATTCGTTGGTTAAGTGATTGCTTGGTTGATGCATTCATTGGCTGATTGGAGGTTGGTTAGTTTGCTGCTTAGTTGGTTGTTTGATTGGTTAGCAATTGGTTAGGGTTTTGTTTGGCTAGTTGATGCATTATTGAATTGCTTAATTAGCTAATGAGTTGGTTGACTGGATGAATGGATGATTGTCTTGTTGGTTAGTTGCTTTGTTGGTTAATTGGTTGGTTGATTAGTTGGTTCATTGGTTAACTGGTAAGTTTGATAATTGATAGGCTGGTTGGGATAATCGGTTAATTGGTTGATGGATTGGTTAGTTGGATGGTTAGCCTATTGGTTAGTTGGATGATTGGTTGATTGCATGTTTGATTGGGTAACTGGATAGATGGTTGACTGATTAATTGGTTGGCTGGTTAGGTGAGTGGATAGTTGGTTAGGAAGTTAAAGAGCCAGTTAGATCTTTATAAATTAGATTTAGATTGCTTACTTAATGAGTAAATGAGTTAGTTAATCAGATAATTTGTCGGACAACTATTTAATTTGTCAACCCAGTATGCTAGTAAAAAGTTAGTTATTTAGTAGACTAGTTTGTAAGCCAGTTAGACATTTAGTTAATTGGTTGGTTGGATGGTTATGTATTCTTTATTTGCTTTAGTTATTTATTTAATTAGATGGATAATTGTTAGATGCTGAGTCTATTTATTTAGTTAATTAGTCTAGGTAGTTAGTCCATTATTAAGTTTTTTAATTAGGGGTTTAGTTAGTTACCCAGTAATTTTAATTAATTTTAATTAACTTTAATTAATTGGTGGACGAGTTTGGTAAGGTATGTAAAAGAAGAAAATTGAAAGTGAATATAGGAAAGAGTAAGGTGATGAGGATAACAAAAAAATTAGGTAAAGAAAGACTGGATATCAGATTGGAGGGAGAGAGTATGGAGGAGGTGAAAGTATTCAGATATTTAGGAGTAGATGTGTCAGCAGATGTGTCTATGAAAGATGAGGTGAGTAATAGAACTGATGAGGGGAAAAGGGTGAGTGGTGCACTTAGGAGTCTGTGGAGACAAAGAACTTTATCCATAGAAGCAAAGAGGGAAATATATGAGAATATAGTTATACCAATGCTCTTTTATGGGTGTGACACATGAGTGGTGAATGTTGCAACAAGGAGAAGGCTGGAGGCAGTGGAGGTGTCATGTCTGAGGGCAATGTGTGGTGTTCAGTAATTAGTAGGAGGTGCAGGATTACTAAAACTATTATCCAGAGGGCTGAGGAGGGGTTGAGGTGGTTTGGACATGTAGAGAGAATGGAATAAAATATAATGACTTCGATAGTGTATAAATCTGTACTGGAGAGAAGGCAAGGTAGAGGACAGCCTAGGAAAGGATGGAAGGAGGGGGCAAAGGAGGTTTTGTGTGCAAGAGGCTTGGACTTCCAGCAAGCATGGGTGAGCGTGTTAGATAGGAACAAATGGAGGAAAATGTTTTCCAGAACTTGACGTGCTGTTGGAGTGTAAGCAAAGTAACATTTATGAAGGGATTCAGGGAAACCGGCAGGCCGGACTTGAGTCCTGGAGATGGGAAGTAGAGTGCCTGCACTCTGATGGACGGGTGTTAATGTTGCACCTATTTTACACATTAATACTTCGAAATTTATAAAATTTTACACTTAGCATCAACGAGGTGCTGAGAAAATAAGAAATGACATTCCCCTTTCACAACTAAAATACCTATTACTAAACATCTTATTACCTCCGCCACGTCTTGTACTGAATAACCCATGTGGGTTTAGAGATTCAAATGAATTATATATTAAAATATAATTAGTTTTCCAGAGTTACAATACATAATTAGGCATGCAGAATGTTTTAATTAAATAAGAACATTGTAAGAGTGAATGTCGAGGTGTTGAACATTGTTGACGTTGAAATACCATGTAAATAATGGAACTGTTGCTGGGTAATAAAATAACAGAACTGATGCTGGGTAATGTAAATAATGGAACTGATGCTGGGTAATGTAAATAACGGAACTGATGCTGGGTAATGTAAATAATGGAACTGTTGCTGGGTAATGTAAATAACGGAACTGATGCGGGTAATGTAAAAAAGGAAACTGTTGCGGTAATTAAATAACGGAACTGATGCTGGGTAATGTAAATAATGGAACTGATGCTGGGTAATGTAAATAACAGAACTGATGCTGGGTAATGTAAATAATGGAACTGATGCTGGGTAATATAAATAACAAACTGATGCTGGGTAAAAGTAAATAATGGAAATGTTGCTGGGTAATGTAAATAACGGAACTGATGCTGGGTAATGTAAATAACAGACTGATGCTGGGGCATGTAAAATAATGGAACTGATCTGGGGGAATGTAAATAATGGAACAGATGCTGGGGAATGTAAATAACAGAATGATGCTGGGTAATGTAAATAATGGGAAATGATGCTGGGTAATGTAAATAATGAACTGATGCTGGGGATTGTAAATAACAGAACTGATGCTGGGTAATTAAATAACAGAACCGAAAGCTGGGTAATGTAAATAAAAGGAACTGATGCTGGGTAATGTAAATAACGGAACTGATGCTGGGTATGTAAATAACAGAAAATGATTTCTGGGTCATGTAAATAATGGAACTGATGCTGGGTAATGTAAATAATGGAACTGATGCTGGGTAATGTAAATAACAGAACTGATGCTGGGTAATGTAAATAATGGAACTGATGCTGGGTAATGTAAATAATGGAACTGATGCTGGGTAATGTAAATAATGGAACTGATGCTGGGTTTAAAGGGAAATAAGGAACTGATGCTTGGTAATGTAAATAACAGAATGATTGCTGGGTAATGTAAATAATGGAACTGATGCTGGGTAATGTAAATAATGGAACTGATGCTGGGTAATGTAAATAACAGAACTGATGCTGGGTAATGTAAATAACAGAATGATGCTGGGTAATGTAAATAAAAAGAACTGATGCTGGTAATGTAATAACAGAACTGAAAGCTGGGTAATGAAATAACAGAAATGATGCTGGGTAATGTAAATAACAGAACTGATTTCTGGGTAATGTAAATAATGAACTGAGTCCCGGGTCATGTAAATAATGGAACTGATGCTGGGTAATGTAAAATAACAAACTGATGCTGGGTAATGTAAATAACGAACTGATGCTGGGTTTAAAGTAAATAATGGAACTGATGCTGGGTAATGTAAATAACAGAACTGATGCAGGGTAATGTAAATAACAGAATGATGCTGGGTAATGTAATAATGGAACTGATGCTGGGTATGTAAATAACAGAATGATGCTGGGTAATGTAAATAACAGAACTGAGCTGGGTAATGTAAATAAAGAACTGATGCTGGTAATGTAAATAACAGAACTGATCGGGTAATGTAAATAACGAACTGATGCTGGGTATGTAAATAACAGAACTTATGCTGTGTAATGTAAATACAGAACTGATGCTGGGAATGTAAATAACAGAACTGATGTGGTAATGAAATAACAGAACTGATGCTGGGTAATGTAAATAATGGAACTGATGCTGGGTAATGTAAATAATGGAACTGATGCTGGGTCATGTAAATAATGGAACGATGCTGGGTAATGTAAAAATGGAACTGATGCTGGGTAATGTAAATAACAGAACTGATGCGGGTAATGTAAATAACAGAACTGATGCTGGTAATGTAAATACAGAACGATGCTGAGTATAATAATAACAGAACGATGCTGGTAATGTAAATAACAGAACTGATGCTGGGTAATGTAAATAAGGAACTGATGCTGGGTATGTAAATATGGAACTGATGCTGGTAATGTAAATAATGAACTGATGCTGGGTAAGTAAATAATGGAACTGATGCTGGTAATGTAAATAACAGGGATATATGCTCGGTAATGTAAATAAGGAACTGATGCTGGGTAATGTAAATAACAGAACTGATGCTGGGTAATGTAAATAACAGAAACTGATGCTGGTAATGTAAATAACAGAACTGATGCTGGGTAATGTAAATAATGGAACTGATGCTGGGTAATGTAAATAAGAACTGATGCTGGGTAATGTAATATGGAACTGATGCTGGGTAATGTAAATACGGAACTGATGTGGTAATGTAAATAAGAACTGATGCTGATAATGTAAATAACAGAACTGATGCTGGTCATGTAAATAACAGAACTGATGCTGGGAAGTAAATAATGGAATGATGCTGGGTATGTAATAATGGAACGATGCTGGTATGTAAATACAGAACTGATGCTGGGTAATGTAATAAGAACTGATGCTGGTCATGTAAATACAGAACTGATGCTGGGTAATGTAAATAACAGACTGATGCTGGTAATGTAAATAAACAGAAACTGATGCTGGTAATGTAAATACAGAACTGATGCTGGGTAATGTAAATATGGAACTGATGCTGGGTTCTGTAATAATGGAACTGATGCTGGGTAATGTAAATAAGAACTGATGCTGGGTAATGTAAATAATGGAACTGATGCTGGGTAATGTAAATAATGGAACTGTGCTGGGTAATGTTAATAATGGAACTGATGCTGGGTAATGTAAATAACAGAACTGATGCTGGTAATTAAATAACAGAACTGATGCTGGGTAATGTAAATAAGAACTGATGCTGGTATGTAAATAATGGAACTGATGCTGGGTAATGTAAATAAGAACTGATGCTGGGTAATGTAAATAAGAACTGATGCTGGGTAATGTAAAAAGAACGATGCTGGTAATGTAATAATGGAACTGATGCTGGGTAATGTAAATAACAGAACTGATGCTGGGTAATGTAAAACAGAACTGATGCTGGGTAATGTAAATAACGAACTGATGCGGTAATGTAAATAAGAATGATGTGGGTAATGTAATAACAGAACTGATGCTGGGTAATGTAATAATGAACTGATGCTGGTAATGTAAATAACGAACTGATGCTGGGTAATGTAAATAACGAACTGATGCTGGGTAATGTAAATAACAAACTGATGCTGGTATGTAAATACAGAACTGATGCTGGTAATGTAATAATGGAACTGATGCTGGGTATGTAAATAAAGGAACTGATGCTGGGTAATGTAATTTACGAACTGATGCTGGTATGTAAAAATGGAACTGATGCTGGGTAATGTAAATAATGAAATGATGCTGGGTAATGTAAATAAGGAACTGATGCTGGGTATGTAAATAATGGGAAATGATGCTGGGTAATGTAAATAACAGAACTGATGCTGGGTAACGTAAATAACAAAACTGATGCTGGTAATGTAATAAGAACTGATGCTGGTAATGTAAATAATGGAACTAATGCTGGGTAATGTAAATAACAGAACTGATGCTGGGTAATGTAAATAACAGAACTGATGCTGGGTAATGTAAATAACAGAACTGATGCTGGGTAATGTAAATAACAGAACTGATGCTGGGTAATGTAAATAATGGAACTGATGCTGGGTCATGTAAATAACAGAACTGATGCTGGGTAATGTAAATAATGGAACTGATGCTGGGTAATGTAAATAACAGAATGATGCTGGGTAATGTAAATAATGGAACTGGTGCTGGGTAATGTAAATAAATGTGGAAATAACAGACGATGCTGGGTAATGTAAATAACAGAACTGAAGTGGGTAATGTAAATAACAGAAACTGATGCTGGGTAATGTAAATAATTGAACTGATGCTGGGTAATGTAATAATGGCAATGCTGGTAAGTATTAAGAATGATGCTGGGTAATGTAAATAACAGAACTGATGCTGGGTAATGTAATAACAGAACTGATGCTGGGTAATGTAAATATGAACTGATGCTGGGTATGTAAATAAGAACTGAGCTGGTAATGAAAAATGGAACTGTGCTGGGTAATGTAAATAACGAACTGATGCTGGGTAATGTAAATAACAGAACTGATGCTGGGTAATTAAATAATGGAACTGATGCTGGGTAATGTAAATAATGGAAACTGATGCTGGGTAATGTAAATAATGGAACTGATGCTGGGGTAATGTAAATAATGGAACTGATGCTGGTATGTAATAATGGAACTGATGCTGGGTAATGTAATGTGAACTGATGCTGGGTAATGTAAATAAGGAACTGATGCTGGTAATGTAAATAATGGAACTGATGCTGGGTAATGTAAATAAGGAACTGATGCTGGGTATGTAAATAATGGAACTGATGCTGGGTAATGTAAATACAAACTGATGCTGGGTAATGTAAATAAACAACTGATGCTGGGTAATGTAAATAACGAACTGTGCTGGGAATGTAAATAATAGAACTGATGCGGTAATGTAAAATAACAGAACTGATGCTGGGTAAGTAAATAACAAACTGATGCTGGTAATGTAAATAAGAACTGATGCTGGGTAATGTAAATAATGGAACTGATGCTGGGTAATGTAAATAACCTAACTGATGCTGGGTAATGTAAATAATGGAACTGATGCTGGGTAATGTAAATAACAGAACTGATGCTGGGTAATGTAAATAACAGAACTGATGCTGGGTAATGTAAATAACAGAACTGATGCTGGGTAATGTAATAATGGAACGATGCTGGTAATGTAAATAACAGAACTGATGCTGGGTAATGTAATAACAGAAACTGATGCTGGGTAATGTAAATAACGAACTGATGCTGGGTAATGTAAATAACAGAACTGATGCTGGGTAATGTAAATAATGGAACTGATGCTGGGTAATGTAAATAATGGAACTGATGCTGGGTAATGTAATTAATGGAACTGATGCTGGGTAATGTAAATAATGGAACTGATGCTGGGTAATGTAAATAATGGAACTGATGCTGGGTAATGTAAATAATGGAACTGATGCTGGGTCAGAATAATGGAACTGATGCTGGGTAATGTAAATAACAGAACTGATGCTGGCACGTATAACAGAACTGATGCTGGGTAATGTAAATAACAGAACTGATGCTGGGTAATGTAAATAACAGAACTGATGCTGGGTAATGTAAATAACAGAACTGATGCTGGGTAATGTAAATAACAGAACTGATGTGGGTAATGTAAATAATGGAACGATGCTGGGCATGTAAATAACGAACTGATGCTGGTAATGTAAATAATGGAACTGATGCTGGGTAATGTAAATAACAGAACTGATGCTGGGTAATGTAAATAATGGAACTGATGCTGGGTAATGTAAATAACAGAACTGATGCTGGTAATGTAAATAAGAACTGATGCTGGGTATGTAAATAACGAACTGATGCTGGGTAATGTAAATAACAGAACTGATGCTGGGTAATGTAAATAATTGAAACTGATGCTGGGTAATGTAAATAATGGACTGACTGGGTAATGAAATAACAAATGATGCTGGGTAAATGTAAATACAGAACTGATACGGTAATGTAAATAAAACAAGATGCTGGTAATGTAAATAATGGAACTGATGCGGTAATGTAAATAACAGAACGATGCTGGTAATTAAATAAAGAACTGATGCTGGTAATGTAAATAACGAACTGATGCTGGGTAATGTAAATACAGAACTGATGCTGGGTAATGTAAATAATTGAACTGATGCTGGGTAATGTAAATAATGGATGATGCTGGGTAATGTAAATAAGAACTGATGCTGGGTAATGATAAATATACAGAACTGATGCTGGGTAATGTAAATAACAGAACTGATCTGGTAATGTAAATAATGAACTGTGCTGGGTAATGTAATAACAGAACTGATGCTGGGTAATGTAAATAACAGAACTGATGCTGGGTAATGTAAATAATGGAACTGATGCTGGGTAATGTAATAAGAACTGATGCTGGTAATGTAAATAATTGAACTGATGCTGGGTAATTAAATAATGGACTGATGCTGGTAAAGAATAAAGAACTGATGCTGGGTAATGTAAAAATGGACTGATGCTGGGTAAAGTAAATACGAACTGATGCTGGGTAATGTAAATAACGAACTGAGCTGGTAATGTAAATAACAGAACTGATGCGGGTAATGTAAATAATGGAACTGATGCTGGGTATGTAAATAACAGAACTGATGCTGGGTAATGTAAATAATGGAACTGATGCTGGGTAATGTAAATAAAGAACTGATGCTGGGTAATGTAATAACAGAACTGATGCTGGGTAATGTAAATAACGAACTGATGCTGGGTAATGTAAATAATGGAACTGATGCTGGGTAATGTAAATACAGAACTGATGCTGGGTAATGTAAATAACCTAACTGATGCTGGGTAATGTAAATAACAGAACTGATGCTGGGTAATGTAAATAATGGAACTGATGCTGGGTAATGTAATAACGAACTGATGCTGGTAATGTAAATACAGAACTGATGGTGGGTAATGTAAATAACAACTGATGCTGGGTAATGTAAATAACGAACTGATGCTGGGTTATGTAAATAAAAACAATGCTCAGTAATGTAAATAATGGAACTGATGCTGGGTAATGTAAATAATGGAACTGATGCTGGGTAATGTAAATAACAGAACTGATGCTGGGTAATGTAAATAACCTAACTGATGCTGGGTAATGTAAATAAAGAATTGATGCTGGTAATTAAATACAGAACTGATGCTGGGTAATGTAAATAATGGAACTGATGCTGGGTAATGTAAATAATGGAACTGATGCTGGGTAATGTAAATAATGGAACTGATGCTGGGTAATGTAAATAATGGAACTGATGCTGGGTAATGTAAATAATGGAACTGATGCTGGGTAATGTAATTATGGAATTGATGCTGGGTAATGTAATAATGGAACTGATGCTGGGTAATGTAAATAATGGAACTGATGCTGGGTAATGTAAATAATGGAACTGATGCTGGTATGTAAATAATGAAACTGATGCTGGGTAATGTAAATAACAGAAATGATGCTGGGTAATGTAAATAAGAACTGATGCGGGTAATGTAAATAAGAACTGATGCTGGGTAATGTAAATAATAGAACTGATGCAGGGTATGTAAATAACAGAACTGAGCTGGGTAATGTAAATAAGAACTGATGCTTGGTAATGTAAATAAGAACTGATGCTGGGTAATGTAATAATGGAACTGATGCTGGGTAATGTAAATAACAGAACTGATGCTGGGTAATGTAAATAAGGAACTGATGCTGGGTAATGTAAATATCAGAACTGATGCTGGTAATGTAAATAACAGAACTGATGCTGGTAAGTAAATAACAGAACTGATGCTGGGTAATGTAAATAATGGAACTGATGCTGGGTAATGTAAATAACAGAACTGATGCTGGGTAATGTAAATAACAGAACTGATGCTGGGTAAGTAAATAACAGAACTGATGCTGGTAATGTAAATAATGAACTGAGCTGGGTATGTAAATAATGGAACTGATGCTGGGTATGTAAATAATGGAACTGATGCGGGTAATGTAATTAATGGAACTGATGCTGGGTAAAGTAAATAATGGAATGATGCTGGGTTATGTAATAATGGAAAATGATGCTGGGTAATGTAAATAATGGAACTGATGCTGGGTCAGGTAAATAATGGAACTGATGCTGGTAATGTAAAAAATGATGCTGGTAACGTAAATAACAGAACTGATGCTGGGTAATGTAAATAAGAACTGATGCTGGGTAATGTAAATAATGGAACTGATGCTGGGTAATGTAAATAAGAACTGATGCTGGGTAATGTAAATAACAAACTGATGCTGGGTAATGTAAATAAGAACTGATGCTGGGTAATGTAAATAACAGAACTGATGCTGGGTAATGTAAATAATGGAACTGATGCTGGGTAATGTAAATAACAGAACTGATGCTGGGTAATGTAAATAATGGAACTGATGCTGGGTAATGTAAATAACAGAACTGATGCTGGGTAATGTAAATAATGGAACTGATGCTGGGTAATGTAAATAACAGAACTGATGCTGGGTAATGTAAATACAGAACTGATGCGGGTAATGTAAAACAGAACTGATGCTGGGTAATGTAAATAACAAACTGATGCTGGGTAATGTAAATAATTGAACTGATGCTGGGTAATGTAAATAATGGAACTGATGCTGGGTAATGTAAATAACAGAACTGATGCTGGGTAATGTAATAACAGAACTGATGCTGGTAATGTAAATAAGAACTGATGCTGGGTAATGTAAATAATGGAACTGATGCTGGGTAATGTAAATAACAGAACTGATGCTGGGTAATGTAAATAAGAACTGACGTGGGTAATGTAATAACAGAACTGATGCTGGGTAATGTAAATAACAGAACTGATGCTGGGTAATGTAAATAATTGAACTGATGCTGGGTAATGTAAATAATGGTACTGATGCTGGGTAATGTAATAACAGAACTGATGCTGGTAATGTAAATAATAAACTGATGCTGGGTAATGTAAATAAGAAACTGATGCTGGGTAATGTAAATAATGGAACTGATGCTGGGTAATGTAAATAACAGAACTGATGCTGGGTAATGTAAATAACAGAACTGATGCTGGGTAATGTAAATAACAGAAACTGATGCTGGGTAATGTAAATAATGGAACTGATGCTGGGTAATGTAATAACAAACTGATGCTGAGGTAATGTAAATAAAGAACTGATGCTGGGTAATGTAAATAACAGAACTTATCGGGTAATGTAATAAGAACTGATGCTGGTAATGTAAATAACAGAACTGATGCTGGGTAATGTAAATAACAGAACTGATGTGGGTAATGTAAATAAAGAATGATGCTGGGTAATGTAAATAAGAGAACTGATGCTGGGTAATGTAAATAAAGAACAAATGCCGTAATGTAAATAATGGAACTGATGCTGGGTAATGTAAATAATGGAACTGATGCTGGGTAATGTAAATAATGGAACTGATGATGGGTCATGTAAATAATGGAACTGATGCTGGGTAATGTAAATAATGGAACTGATGCTGGGTAATGTAAATAATGGAACTGATGCTGGGTAATGTAAATAATGGAACTGATGCTGGGTAATGTAAATAATGGAACTGATGCTGGGTATGTAAATAATGGAACTGATGCTGGGTAATGTAAATAAGAACTGATGCTGGGTAATGTAAATAACACAACTGATGCTGGGTAATGTAAATAACAGAACTGATGCTGGGTAATGTAAATAATAGAACTGATGCAGGGTAATGTAAATAACAGAACTGATGCTGGGTAATGTAAATAACAGAACTGATGCTGGTAATGTAAATAACAGAACTGATGCTGGGTAATGTAAATAATGGAACTGATGCTGGGTAATGTAAATAATGGAACTGATGCTGGGTAATGTAAATAACAGAACTGATGCTGGGTAATGTAAATAATGGAACTGATGCTGGGTAATGTAAATAACAGAACTGATGCTGGGTAATGTAAATAACAGAACTGATGCTGGGTAATGTAAATAACAGAACTGATGCTGGGTAATGTAAATAACAGAACTGATGCTGGGTAATGTAAATAATGGAACTGATGCTGGGTAATGTAAATAATGGAACTGATGCTGGGTAATGTAAATAACAGAACTGATGCTGGGTAATGTAAATAACAGAACTGATGCTGGGTAATGTAAATAACAGAACTGATGCTGGGTAATGTAAATAACAGAACTGATGCTGGGTAATGTAAATAATGGAACTGATGCTGGTATGTAAATAACAGACTGATGCTGGGTAATGTAAATAACAGAACTGATGCTGGGTAATGTAAATAATGGAACTGATGCTGGGTAATGTAAATAATGGAACTGATGCTGGGTAATGTAAATAATGAACTGATGCTGGGTAATGTAAATAAAGAACTGATGCTGGGTAATGTAAATAATGGAACTGATGCTGGGTAATGGAAATAAGAACTGATGCTGGGTAATGTAAATAACGAACTGATGCTGGGTAATGTAAATAACAGAACTGATGCTTTGTAATGTAAATAACAGAACTGATGCTGGGTAATGTAAATAACAGAACTGATGCTGGGTAATGTAAATAACAGAACTGATGCTGGGTAATGTAAATAACAGAACTGATGCTGGGTAATGTAAATAACAGAACTGATGCTGGGTAATGTAAATAATGGAACTGATGCTGGGTAATGTAAATAACAGAACTGATGCTGGGTAATGTAAATAACCGAACTGATGGTGGGTAATGTAAATAACAGAACTGATGCTGGGTAATGTAAATAACAGAACTGATGCTGGGTTATGTAAATAACAGAACAAATGCTCAGTAATGTAAATAATGGAACTGATGCTGGGTAATGTAAATAACAGAACTGATGCTGGGTAATGTAAATAACGAAGATGCTGGGTAATGTAAAATAAGAACTGTGCTGGGTAATGTAAATAACGAATGATGCTGGGTAATTAAAACAGAACTGATGCTGGGTAATGTAAATAATGGAACTGATGCTGGGTAATGTAAATAATGGAACTGATGCTGGGTAATGTAAATAATGGAACTGATGCTGGGTAATGTAAATAATGGAACTGATGCTGGGTCATGTAAATAATGGAACTGATGCTGGGTAATGTAAATAATGGAACTGATGCTGGGTAATGTAAATAATGGAACTGATGCTGGGTAAGTAAATAATGAACTGATGCTGGGTAATGTAAATAATGGAACTGATGCTGGGTCATGTAAATAATGGAACTGATGCTGGGTAATGTAAATAACAGAACTGATGCTGGGTAATGTAAATAACACAACTGATGCTGGGTAATGTAAATAACAGAACTGATGCTGGGTAATGTAAATAATGAACTATGCGGGTAATGTAAATAACAGAACTGATGCTGGGTAATGTAAATAACAGAACTGATGCTGGGTAATGTAAATAACAGAACTGATGCTGGGTAATGTAAATAATGGAACTGATGCTGGGTAATGTAAATAATGGAACTGATGCTGGGTAATGTAAATAATGGAACTGATGCTGGGTAATGTAAATAACAGAACTGATGCTGGGTAATGTAAATAACAGAACTGATGCTGGGTAATGTAAATAACAGAACTGATGCTGGGTAATGTAAATAATGGAACTGATGCTGGGTAATGTAAATAACAGAACTGATGCTGGGTAATGTAAATAACAGAACTGATGCTGGGTAATGTAAATAACAGAACTGATGCTGGGTAATGTAAATAACAGAACTGATGCTGGGTAATGTAAATAATGGAACTGATGCTGGGTCATGTAAATAATGGAACTGATGCTGGGTAATGTAATTAATGGAACTGATGCTGGGTAATGTAAATAATGGAACTGATGCTGGGTAATGTAAATAATGGAAATGATGCTGGGTAATGTAAATAATGGAACTGATGCTGGGTAATGTAAATAATGGAACTGATGCTGGGTAATGTAAATAACAGAACTGATGCTGGGTAACGTAAATAAAACTGATGCGGGTAATGTAAATAATGGAACTGATGCTGGGTAATGTAAATAATGGAACTGATGCTGGGTATGTAAATAAGAACTGATGCTGGGTAATGTAAATAACAGAACTGATGCTGGGTAATGTAAATAAGAACTGATGCTGGGTAATGTAAATAAAGAACTGATGCTGGGTAATGTAAATAATGGAACTGTGCTGGGTCATGTAAATAACAGAACTGATGCTGGGTATGTAAATAATGGAACTGATGCTGGGATGTAAATAACGACTGATGCTGGGTAATGTAATAATGGAACTGATGCTGGGTAATGTAAATAACAGAACTGATGCTGGGTAATGTAAAAACAGAACTGATGCTGGGTAATGTAAATAACGAACTGATGCTGGGTAATGTAAATACAGAACTGATGCTGGGTAATGTAAATAATGAACTGATGCTGGTAATGTAAATAATGACTGATGCTGGGTAATGTAATAACAGAACTGATGCTGGGTAATGTAAATAAAGAACTGATGCTGGGTAATGTAAATAAGAACTGATGCTGGGTAATGTAAATAATAACTGATGCTGGTAATGTAAATAACAGAACTGAGCTGGGTAATGTAAATAACAGAACTGATGCTGGGTAATGTAATAACGAACTGATTCTGGGTAATGTAAATAAAGAACTGATGCTGGTAATGTAAATAATGAACTGATGCTGGGTAATGTAAATAATGGTACTGATGCTGGGTAATGTAAATAACAGAACTGATCGGGTAATGTAAATAACAGAACTGTGCTGGGTAATGTAAATACAGAACTGATGCTGGGTAATGTAAATAATGGAACTGATGCGGTAATGTAAATAACAGAACTGATGCTGGTAATGTAAATAACAGAACTGATGCTGGGTAATGAAATAACAAACTGATGCTGGGTAATGTAAATAATGGAACTGATGCTGGGTAATGTAAATAAGAACTGATGCTAGGTAATGTAAATAAGAACTGATGCTGGGTAATGTAAATAACAGAACTTATGCTGGTAATGTAAATAATGGAACTGATGCTGGGTAATGTAAATAACAGAACTGATGTGGGTAATGTAAATAACAGAACTGATGGTGGGTAATGTAAATAACAGAACTGATGCTGGTAATGTAAATAACAGAACTGATGCTGGTAATGTAAATAACAGAACAAATGCTCGAATGTAAATAAAGGAACTGATGCTGGGTAATGTAAATAATGGAACTGATGCTGGGTAATGTAAATAATGAACTGATGATGGGTCATGTAAATAATGGAATGATGCTGGGTAATGTAATTAATGGAACTGATGCGGGTATGTAAATATGGAACTGATGCTGGTAAGTAAATAATGGAACTGATGCTGGTAATGTAAATAATGGAACTGATGCTGGGTCATGTAAATAATGGAACTGATGCTGGGTAATGTAAATACAGAACTGATGCTGGTAATGTAAAAATAACAATGATGCTGGTAATGTAAATAAATGAACTGATGCTGGGTAATGTAAATAATAGAACTGATGCTGGGTAATGTAAATAACAGAACTGATGCTGGGTAATGTAAATAACAGAACTGATGCTGGGTAATGTAAATAAGAGAACTGATGCTGGGTAATGTAAATAACAGAACTGATGCTGGGTAATGTAAATAATGGAACTGATGCTGGGTAATGTAAATAACAGAACTGATGCTGGGTAATGTAAATAATGGAACTGATGCTGGGTAATGTAAATAACAGAACTGATGCTGGGTAATGTAAATAACAGAACTGATGCTGGGTAATGTAAATAACAGAACTGATGCTGGGTAATGTAAATAACAGAACTGATGCTGGGTAATGTAAATAATGGAACTGATGCTGGGTAATGTAAATAATGGAACTGATGCTGGGTAATGTAAATAACAGAACTGATGCTGGGTAATGTAAATAACAGAACTGATGCTGGGTAATGTAAATAACAGAACTGATGCTGGGTAATGTAAATAACAGAACTGATGCTGGGTAATGTAAATAATGGAACTGATGCTGGGTAATGTAAATAACAGAACTGATGCTGGGTAATGTAAATAACAGAACTGATGCTGGGTAATGTAAATAATGGAACTGATGCTGGGTAATGTAAATAATGGAACTGATGCTGGGTCATGTAAATAATGGAACTGATGCTGGGTAATGTAAATAACGAACTGATGCTGGGTAATGTAAATAATGGAACTGATGCTGGGTAATGTAAATAACCGAACTGATGCTGGGTAATGTAATTAACAGAACTGATGCTGGGTAATGTAAATAAGGAACTGATGCTGGGTAATGTAAATAACGAACTGATGCTGGGTAATGTAATAACAGAACTGATGCTGGGTAATGTAAATAACAGGAACTGATGCTGGGTAATGTAAATAATAGAACTGATGCATGGGTAATGTAAATAATGGAACTGATGCTGGGTAATGTAAAAATGGAACTGATGCTTGGTAATGTTAAATAATGAACTGATGCTGGGTAATGTAAATAATGGAACTGATGCTGGGTAATGTAAATAACAGAACTGATGCTGGGTAATGTAAATAATGGAACTGATGCTGGGTAATGTAAATAACAGAACTGATGCTGGGTAATGTAAATAACAGAACTGATGCTGGGTAATGTAAATAACTGAACTGATGCTGGGTAATGTAAATAATGGAACTGATGCTGGTAATGTAAATAAAGAACTGATGCTGGGTAATGTAAATAATGGAACTGATGCTGGGTAATGTAAATAATGGAACTGATGCTGGGTAATGTAAATAATGGAACTGATGCTGGGTAATGTAAATAATGGAACTGATGCTGGGTAATGTAAATAACAGAACTGATGCTGGGTAATGTAATAAAGAACTGATGCTGGGTAATGTAAATAAGGGAAATGATGCTGGGTAATGTAAATATATGGAACTGATGCTGGGTAAGTAAATAATGAACTGATGCTGGGTAATAAATAATGGAACTGATGCTGGGTAATGTAAATAAGGAACTGATGCTGGGTAATGTAAATAACAGAACTGATGCTGGGTATGTAAATAATGGAACTGATGCTGGGTAATGTAAATAAAGGAACTGATGCTGGGTAATGTAAATAACAGAACTGATGCTGGGTAATGTAAATAACAGAACTGATGCTGGGTAATGTAAATAACGGAACTGATGCTGGGTAATGTAAATAATGGAACTGATGCTGGGTAATGTAAATAATGGAACTGATGCTGGGTAATGTAAATAACAGAACTGATGCTGGGTAATGTAAATAATGGAACTGATGCTGGGTAATGTAAATAATGGAACTGATGCTGGGTAATGTAAATAATGGAACTGATGCTGGGTAATGTAAATAACAGAACTGATGCTGGGTAATGTAAATAACCTAACTGATGCTGGGTAATGTAAATAATGGAACTGATGCTGGGTAATGTAAATAATGGAACTGATGCTGGGTAATGTAAATAATGGAACTGATGCTGGGTAATGTAAATAATGGAACTGATGCTGGGTAATGTAAATACAGGGAAATGATGCTGGGTAATGTAAATAATGGGAAATGATGCTGGGTAATGTAAATAAGAACTGATGCTGGGTAATGTAAATAATGGAACTGATGCTGGGTAATGTAAATAACAGAACTGATGCTGGGTAATGTAAATAACAGAACTGATGCTGGGTAATGTAAATAACAGAACTGATGCTGGGTAATGTAAATAACAGAACTGATGCTGGGTAATGTAAATAATGGAACTGATGCTGGGTAATGTAAATAATGGAACTGATGCTGGGTAATGTAAATAACAGAACTGATGCTGGGTAATGTAAATAACAGAACTGATGCTGGGTAATGTAAATAACAGAACTGATGCTGGGTAATGTAAATAATGGAACTGATGCTGGGTAATGTAAATAACAGAACTGATGCTGGGTAATGTAAATAACAGAACTGATGCTGGGTAATGTAAATAACAGAACTGATGCTGGGTAATGTAAATAATGGAACTGATGCTGGGTAATGTAAATAACAGAACTGAATGCTAGGTAATGTAAATAACGAAAATGATGCTGGGTAATGTAAATAACAGAACTATGCTGGGTAATGTAAATAAGGAACTGATGCTGGGTAATGTAAATAAGAACTGATGCTGGGGAATGTAAATAACAGAACTGATGGTGGGTTAATGTAAATACAGAACTGATGCTGGGTAATGTAAAAAAACAGAACTGATGCTGGGTAATGTAAATAACAGAAATATGCTGGGGAATGTAAATAATGGAACTGATGCTGGGGAAAAGTAAATAATGGAACTGATGCTGGGTAATGTAAATAATGGAACTGATGTGGGTAAAGTAAATAATGGAACTGATGCTGGGTAATGTAAATTTAAAGGAAATGATGCTGGGTAATGTAAATAATGGAAAATGATGCTGGGTAATGTAAATAATGGAACTGATGCGGGTAATGTAAATAATGGAACTGTGCTGGGTCATGTTAAATAATGGAACTGATGCTGGGGGAATGTAAATACAGAACTGATGTGGGTAATGTAAATAACAACTGATGCTGGGTAATGTAAATAACAGAACTGATTTCTGGGTAATGTAAAATGAATGATGCGGGTAATGAAAATAACAGAACTGATGCGGGTAATGTAAATAAACAGAAACTGATGCGGTAATGAAATAAAGAACTGATGCTGGGTAATGTAAATACAGGGAAATGATGCTGGGTAATGTAAATAATGGAACTGATGCTGGGTAATGTAAATAACAGAACTGATGCTGGGTAATGTAAATATGGAACTGATGCTGGGTAAAGTAAATAACGAACTGATGCTGGGTATGTAAATAACAGAACAGATGCTGGGTAATGTAAATAACAGAACTGATGCTGGGTAATGTAATAACAGAATGATGCTGGGTTTAAAGTAAAAATAAGGAAAATGATGCTGGGTAATGTAAATAATGATGTTTCTGGGTAATGTAAATAACAGAACTGATGCTGGGTAATGTAAATAAAAGAACTGTGCTGGGTAATGTAAATAACGAACTGATGCTGGGTAATGTAAATAACAGAAGATGCTGGGTAATGTAAATAATGGAACTGATGCTTTGGGATGTAAATAACGTAACTGATGCTGGGTAATGTAAATAACAGAAAATGATGCCGGGGAATGTAAATAATGGAACTGATGCTGGGTAATGTAAATAAGGAACTGAGCTGGGTAAAAGTAAATAAATGAACTGATGCTGGGTAATGTAAATAAAGAACTGAGCTGGGTAATGTAAATAATGGAACTGATGTGGGTAATGAAATAACAGAACTGATGCTGGGTTAATGTAAATAACAGAACTGATGCTGGGTAATGTAAATAAAAGATGCTGATGGTAATGTAAAATAACAGAACTGATGCTGGGTAATGTAATAAAGAACTGATGCTGGGTAATGTAAATAACAGGAACTGATGCTGGGTAATGTAAAATAAGAACTGATGCTGGGTAATGTAAAAAAAAGGGGAAATGATGCTGGGTAATGTAAATAATGGAATGTGCTGGGTAATGTAAATAAGGGAAATGATGCTGGGTAATGTAAATAAACAGAATGATGGTGGGTAATGTAAATAACGAACTGATGCTGGGTAATGTAAATAACAGGAACT
>NW_026465271.1:0-14003 GCF_026875155.1 Cherax quadricarinatus
CAAAAAGAATTCTATCCTCCATGGGGCCTGGTCAAGACCGGCCCCCCCGGGGGCTTAACCCCAACTCTCTCCAGTAACTCCAGGTATAAGGAACAATAGTCATAAGTTGCTTTTGCATATCAATAGGAATACATTTTTATCATATTTTATATACACGTGTCCTCGGTGACACCTCACTCTATTCCGAAATTAAAACCAACAACACAGAGATTTAGCACGTTGTTAATATTAAAATTATATTTTGATTTCTTTACCTCTTCTGAGCAAGTCTTTGCAGAGTTGTAATAAACTTGTGAAGAAGAATTACAATATTCATAAGCTCATACACATAAATACACTTAACCAAACATTTAACAAGATACGTACATGCACAGAGATGAACACGCATATATTCACAAACACAAATATGTGAGCTTGTATTTAACTGAACATGTTCACATATACAAACAAGTACATATTCATACGTATATTTATACACAGGAATACACTCGTGCTCTCATACATATGTACATATCAATAAACACATGTACATACGTCTTTGAATATATACGCACGCATAGGACCCCAATGGAAATAAGTCACTCTGTCTGACTTTTTTGGGTTATCCTAGGTTCTCTACACATATGCTGCTATGTATGATAATTCTATGTAACTGTATTGTGTATACCTGAATAAATTTACTTACTTACTACTTACTTACTTACTTACTTATACATACTGACAATAATATATATTCAAAAATGTACATGCGTACTTGGATTTATAAACACACACACACACTTACACAAACTTTTTTGTTTTTTTTTTGCTGCATTATGACCGCCCTGTGTTGTTCCATTTGCATGCAGCGAGGTAAAGGCAAAAGAGGTATGCTCTCCGGGAGGGATTCTCAACCAGGGATAAATTTACCCCTTGGGGGCAAAAAAATTACATGGCAAGGGGTAAATATTTGATGTACCTGATAATTGAATAATTTATTTTTTTCTGACCTTGTTTTTCTGTCATTTTATGATGGCGATAAATTTTGTGTATGGAAGTCAGGGTATACCTTTCACGGATGACGCAGTGACTGAAACACGAGTAGTTGCATTTAGGAGATTCAACCACAAACAAATGGATATACAGCCAATGATGCTGAACTGGTAAATAAATATTCAAATATTAATGTAATAATGGTATTTTTAATGTATCCGCGACGGAAATGAGGAAAAAACTAGTATTCCTAGAAAAGATTAACGAATTTTCATTAGACAGAAATACCGATCTTGTGTTACTGAAATAACATTCTGTATATTGTTATATATAATACGATGTATTAAAAATACAAATAGAAACGACTGGGAGAATAAGAAAGACATATATAACGCTTCAAGTAAAATATAATAGAAATAAAGCTATTACAGTGGATGAAAGATTTTCTAATTGGCAGGAAAATGCAAACAGCGACTAAAAGCCTCGTGGCTCGGTTGTCAACGTTCTCACCTCACGTACTGAATGTCCGTGACTCGATACCTGACAAGGGTGGAAACACTGGGCATGTTTTCTTACACCCACTTCCCCTGTTAACCTATCACTAAATAGGTACCTTTGTATTAGTAGACTGATATGGGTCTCAGGTGGTGGAAGTGCACCTCAGACTGGGTTGGGCTTAGCACTGAGCTGAGATAGGATAACAGCTCTCAGCCCGAAATATTATGTGTAAAAATGTAAAACAGTCCTGATTGCGAAATATAACCAGCGGAGTTCCACGAAGATCTGAGCTTAGATCGACAATATTACTAAATTACATAAATAATTTCACAAATGACTTTCCAGAAGAGGTGCACAAGTATTTGAATATTTATGTGGATGAAGCAATATTCTGTGCATAATAATAGACTAAAATATTGCAATTCCTAACAAAAAGACAGGAATAAATTATGTAAATGCAGCGATAGATATATGATAGAATTTAGTGTTATGTGTCGTGTAATGGAAATAGGGGAAATGGAAACAAAGGGAACATAAATAAAGCAAACCTTACGATTACAGAGAGAGAGAGAGAGAGAGAGAGAGAGAGAGAGAGAGAGAGAGAGAGAGAGTGAGAGAGAGAGAGAGAGAGAGAGAGAGAGAGAGAGAATGATAGTTAATGTAAACCAAGAGTGGAGAGAATGTTCATCCATAATGATGATGATAACATACTGAAAAATAATGATAACACAATTATTAATATGATAACGAAACAATATCAAGTACATAGATAACAGACGAGTTAATGCCAAGTAAAAAACTCAACGACACCACAGTGAATTATCCATGGTAAAAATTCACGCCGCTCCAGTGTATAAAAGAAAAGGAAATTAAAATGCAATAGATTATTAAAATTACATTGGATGATTCCCAAAGAGAGGAATTCAGTTTTAGCTAATAACAAGTCCGGATTATTACCACTACAAAAAATAAACCCTTTTTTAGAAAATATCAAAAAATATTATAATAATAATAATAACTTGATAATTTCGTTTCCCCTAAAATCACGATGCCGGAAGGGAAAATATAATTAAAGCCCTTTCATAAATTTGTAATAAAGTTTAAAATTCCCCAGAAGTGAGTAGGGCCCTTTTCACAAGCCCATCACTGGATACTAATCCCATTTTTTCAAAAAAAAAGGGCCCCAACAAAAGGACTTTGGGACCATAAAAGAAAAACCCAAACCCTTAGGAGAGAAAAACTTACGAGGACGTTTCGGTCGGGATTTGAACATTTAAAAATTTCACATTTAACACAAAAGATTTGGGAGCCTAAAAATTTTATTTATAATACAATATTTTATATATATAAAAAATATATATATATATATATTATATATTATATATAATATTTATATATAAAAAAACAACCACTGTGAAAAAATAGAAAAATTTTCCCAAGCGCTTTCGGGTTTCCTTCACATTATCAAGGGAACTAAAAAAACAATACATAAAAAGGGAATTTGAATATAAAGAGTCAAGTTTTACACCTCACAAACACACCCACAAAAAGAAAACACCGGACGGGTAACAACCCCCGACTCAAAGAAAGGGAAGAACCACGGGCAGGGCCCGGGTTTGCCCCAAAATAGGAGGCCCTTTTCACAATCCATCCCCCCTAACAATTTTATTTCCCCCAATTTCCTAGAACTATTTATCCCAAGGAATTAAAGATTTTTTATTTGTTTAATGAATTATTAAATTCTTCCTAAATTTTTTTTAAATTATAAATGAATTTTAATTGTATAAAGGAAAGGAAATTTTTCCATATTTTTTTTAAAAATCCCTTTTTTTTTGGAAAAATTAAATTAAATTTACATTCGGTTCGACCAGGGAAATTGCTTGAAAAAACCCTTTCCAGTTTTTTAAAAAATAAATTTGGATGGTTAAAATCTCAAGGCTGAGGGGACTGATTATCTCGAACTCCCCCTGTTCTTCACCATTCTCCTTTTGTACGGACTGATGAAACCACTGTTTTGCCGAAACGTTTCCCCCTCATTTAAAGATACCCAAGTGTTGCATATGTGTCAAATTTTTATCAACTCGTCTTTCTTAAAATCATTCATCCCCAACATACAAAACACACACACCACCACACACAAAACATATATATTTAAAACATATATAAAATTTTATAAATTAAATATTTTATAATATATATATATATATATTATATATTTATATATATATATTTTAATATATATGTCGTGCCGAATATGAAAAACTTTTCAATTAGAAGAACTCATTTAAAATTAGGCCCTTTTCAAAAATTTTTTCTCTTATACTTTTTAAAAAATATATTTTTTTCTTTAAGTTAATGAAAAAAATTTTTTAAATTTTGCTCCAAAAAAAAAATTTTTTAAAAATTTAAACCTTTAACCTTATTATAACAAGAACTTTTTTTTAGCCAAAACCCAAAACTAAATTTTTTTTTTAGATTTTTTTTACAATATTTTTAATACTAAACAAAACACAGTGAAGTTATTTTTTTCTTTGGGTTCAGAATGTTTTTGGGGCGAAATTACTGCTACAAAAATTTTTCGTTGCCCCTTTTATGGCAAGATGAGGTTGCTTTTTTAAACCCAAGATCGAAGTTCTGTTTTGCCGGGGGGGAGGGGGGGGGAGCCAGTGTGGGTTTCCCTCCATACTTTTGGTGTGTAAACCGGGAAACCCAAACAGGGTTTACACGGGCCAGTTTCGGAGACATATCGTGAGAATCGCCGGGAGTCATAGAGTTTTGGACAAACCTCTACATCGGACCGGGCTTCTATATCATTTAAAAAGGGTGCAGTGTGCATGTTGGGTTTGGGAATACGGGGGTGAGGGATCCGGGCAGGGAAAGGTGGAGGAGGTTTTGTTTAAAATCTTGATGGGCCCGGGGGTCGTTTTTTGGGGGAAGGAATTTGGCCCCCCCCACGAAAAGGGCCCCTTTGGGATGGGTGAACAAAACCCCCGGGTTTTTTGTGTGAGCATGGTGTTTTAGTTTTCCCAAAAGGGCGGGGGGTTTTTTTCAAAATGGAACAATAAGCGGGTTAAATTTTTAGCAAAAGTTATTTATTTAGTGTTGCGTTTTTGAGCAAACACACGGGGCCCCACTCCCTCCCCCCCCCCCCACCCCCGACCCCCTCCCCCCCAACCCACCCTAGGGCCCACTGTTTCCCTGCCCAAAGGGGGTTTTGGGGCCTTTTTAAGTGCCCCCCCAAATTTTTTCAAGTTCCGCCGCTCGCAATTTCCCCCACCCCCACCCCCCCAGCACCCAAAGCTCCCCTTTCCCAACCCGTCCCCCCACAGCTGGCGCCCTCCCCCCCCCACAAAATTTTCAGCAATTTTCAAAGTAGCCGCGGGTTCCCAGGAAAATCTTCACGACAGACCCAAAAGCTGTCGTTCACGAGGCATCTGCCGGGTTTGTGCCACGGGGAAAATGTGCACTCAATCCCACATCTGGCAAAAACCGTGCACACAATAGAGGGTCTAGGCCCAGGGAGGCCCCAAATGAGAGCAACCAAACCCTCCCCAGCAACGGGGCTGACAGAACCGTGACTTCCCCTCTACAGAGGCCCCTAAAAATCTGAAATAAAAATTAACATCCACCAGGACTCTGACAACTTTCCCCCAAAGCACTCCCCCCCTCAAGCTGCTAGCAAATTCACTGACCTTCTAAAGAAAGTCAACGATGCTCCTTCAAAAAAAGATCCTGGCAAAAACTTGCTGCTTTTTGGAAATTGCCTGTTTTGGCTGGGCCCCCCCAAGGAGGGGGCCCAAATCACTAGGGAACGCAAGTTTTTAGGGGAAAAATGCAAATTTCCCAAGGGATGACAACCTTTGTCCCTTCCCCCCCTAGGGCGACAACACCCCGGGGCCAAAAGCCCAAAAACAGGACCCCCCCGACACCCCAAAAATAGGGGCCCAAAAAGCAAAAAAATAGAAGAGGGTAAAACTATTGGGCTTTTTAGACTTTAAAACCCTGAGGATTTCCATCGCTCCCCCAAGGGCGTCAGCACGGCACAAGCTCGAAGGCCCAAAAATCCCCCCCCAGGGCTCCCGTACCAAATTGACCTCCCCGAAAATTTCAAACAGGCGAAAAAACAAACTTTAAAAACAGGGTTTCTGATGGTAAAAAAGCGCTATGTCATTTTTTCCCCAGGGCACAGGGGGGTTTTAAATGGTTTTTTTGGGTCAACACCTTTTTAAAAAAAATACTCAATCCCCGCACTTGGTGAGGTTTCAGAGAGGTGCTGTCTGAACTCACCCAAAATTTCCCCAAACCCGGGCCCGGCTGGGGTGCCCAGAGGCCATAGACCCTTTTTCTTTGGTGCCTCATTGTGTGCCCTCCCGCAAAAAGGATTTGGGGGAATTTAGGCCCATTTTTCAGGGGGGTAAACACCCTTCGGCGCCTAGGCGCCAAGGCTGCAGTAAGAAGGGGGGAGTCAAGAGGTGCTGCCCAAAGCTGAAACCAACTCAGCTCGGTTTCGGCGTTCAACAGGGGGTGTTTAAGCCGCTGCCACGCAGCCGAGTAAAATATCAAAAAAAAAATGTCCCATGAAAAAGCCTTGGGGAAAATTTGGGCTTTGCCAATGCTTTCAACTCAAATCAGAAGGGAAAGCTGTCTCCAAGCAGTTTATAAAAAAACTTTTTCCCTTTCCCCTTTTTTTTCCCCTTTATAGAATCGTGTTATGTGTGACTTCAAAACTATTGTTTGGGGACCAAGAAATTTACTGTGTGGGGGGCTTTCAACAGGGGGACCCTCTCGCCCCCTTTTTATTTTTTTTGGTCAATTCCCAAGGGAAAAAAATCACGGAGGCACTCTCCAGCGAGCTCCCTATCGGGTTTCCCGGGCGGAAAGGTACCCTGGCTGGCACAAAAGAGTCTTCCCCGGGGGACCCTCAGTAAAATTAAAGAAGGGAGAAAGCCTGGGCCTTTCTTTTAAAAAACCCCAAACCCAAAAGTGAAATAGTTTTTCTACCAATCAACAGTTTTATACAGAATATCATACCGTTTTACCAGGAGCACGAGCCCCTTGATCCAGCCAATTTCACTCTCCTTTGTTTCCTTTCCCCTTGGGTTTCCCAAACCATCGATCTGGTCCAGGAAAAAAAAATCTCAGAAACCTTTCCGGGCTGTGGAAAAACAGGGTGAAAGCATTGACACAAAACGAACCCCCTTTTTCCTAACCCCCAGGTGCCGTCAACGCCAAAAAATTATCTATTTTTCTGAGATGCCCCCAGCCTTCAGCAGTCCCCCAAAATCAAAGGGAAAATGACCCCCTCCCCCTGAAGGGCCCTGCTAAAATGTATTGAATCTTTTTTTTTGACGATGGACAGTGGTTGCAAGCCTCACCCTTTCCCGGGCAGGCTTGGAGGGGAGAGTACGCAGATCCTCCCCGAAGCTCTACCAGCTTTCCCAACCTCTTCCATTGCACAAACGAGTTGATAAGCAAATTTTTCCCGACAAACCCTCAAATGGAAAATCAGCAGGAAAAAAAGACCCTAGCTTTTGGGCAGGCCATCACCGAATGGGAGCCCCCTTTTCTGCCCAGCACCAAACCCCCAGTGCAGCACTGGCTCACAAAAAAGTCCCAAAACTGGGGGTAGCCCAATTGCTGAAAAGGGGCTTGCCAACATGCCCCAGGGCTGCAAAATCAGATTTGGGAGATTTCCCCCTCTCCAGGCTGTGAGTGCACCTCCCCCGGGGACTTCCTCCAAACGTTCCCATATCGGCCCAAAAAGGGAAAGCGAAAAACGACCCTAAGACCCCCGTATTGCCAAATGGGTCTGCGCCGGGGCCCCCTTTTACACAGAAATTTTGTGTATTTGCGGCGAAGTTTCAAGCCCAAACCAAAACGGGCTACATGGTCTTAACTGGGTTCCCCAAAAAAAAGGGCTGGCTGCAAGGGCACCCAACCCGGGCAACGACTCCTTAAAAAGGGCCCTTGCTTCAGTGGGGCCCGCCAGAAAAGGGGGGGCCCCGATCACCCTTTCAGGCAAACCCAAAAACCCACAACCCAGCAAAACCCCCCCGACGGGATAAACCAAACTTTCCCCCGGAAAAAATGGCAAGCCTTAGCATGGGGCATACCTGTTTGTGTCCACACTGGCGGGCACCTAAAACCCTCCCCCCCAGTTTGGGGCGACAGGGGGGAGCTTTCTGACCCCAAAGGGGGGAGTACAAGTCAGCAATTTCAGGGAATTAGCCCAAAAGAAAAAAAAATTTTTCCCAAGGGGGGTCGGAGGGGCCTTGGGATCAAGGGGAAAAAATTCCCCATTTCCTTTAAAAAATTGGGTTTTCCCGATCACGCCCCCACCAGGGACCCAAGGGCAGCCACTTTCAAGTTCCCGCGCCTCAGCGTCGCCATCCAGAGGGGGAAAAGCTTTCTCTACTTGGGTTTACGGCCAGGGCCCGGGGGAGCTTTGGGGGAAATTCACATCTTTGTAAATTGTTCCATTGTATTTATGTTTAAGTTTTTTTTTTGTAAATGTATTTTGTTTATTAATAAAATTTTACTTTGAATAAAAACATATGGGGGGTGGGGAGAAAAAAATTTTCAAACAGCCCGGGGGAGAACCTTGATTTTCTCGGGGTACGTTTATTGTCTTCTCTGAGGTGAGGGTCCCCTTCCCCCATAGAGGTGGTATTTCCCTATAATATATATTATAATATATATAAATAATATATTATATATATTTTTAAAATATATAATATAAAAAAAGGGGCTAAATCGACTGAAACGTCTCCCCTATGTGAAGGTTTTTTAGTAAGTTCCAGTCACAGTATTGACTTTTTTGTTTTTTTTGGGACAAGAGCCCAAAAATCGGTTCTAACCTCCTTTAAAAAACACTAGAAGTAAAGCTAAATGGAAAAGGCGCTCTCTTTTTTCTCAGAAAACCAAAAATTTTTAAAAACCAGCACAATAAGCTATAGCGTTGAGAATTTCAAATATTTGCATGCAGCCTAAAAAAATTTATTGCACAAAAAAAAATTTTCAGTTATCCCAATTTCTTAAAAAACCCAAGCAGTTGGGACTTAATAGAAAAAAAATCAAGGAAAATTTTTCCAATTTTAAGTTAATAAGTATAAAAGTATAATGTAAGTTTTTTTAAAGTTAGAGTACAACTTTTTTCTTACAATGGTGTTCGGGGAACAATGACATAGATGCTAAAAGACATAATTGGTCTAACTTGGGATGAAATAACAAAAAAAACTTTGTGGCAAATTTTCTTCTTTCGGAGAATTTCCCGGTTTTGACAGAAACCATTTTGGGTTTAAAAAAAAAACACTGGCATTAAATCTTACACAACCAAAAAGCACTAAAATTTTTAAATGCTGACGAAAAGAGCTTTCTCAAGTTATTGTACAGAATCAAACAAATTTTGCCCCTTCACGAAAATTCTAAAAAACTTCATACGATGTACGCCATTAAACTTTTGGGATGCCGATCCAAACTTTTTTATTTTAAATCAGGGGGGGGGCAATAAACCAGAGGTTACATAACGCTGGGAAGTGAGACTTTTAGATTCGATCCAAGAAAGGGGAGGATAAGCCATTTCCCTCTTATCACGAAACCCCAAAAAGCATCACACCTTTTTTTAAAGAAGTATTAATTATTTAGTAAGAAAAATATTACATTCAATTTATAACGATCCCAAACCTTGGCAAGAACTGCACTAAGGGGGGATCCCATGGCAGAACCGAGTTGTTTGTACTTCGTGTCCTAAATAACGTTTTGGTTTGAGGACCAAATCAAAACACTCTTCGGGTACCCAGGGACCCCCCTTTTGTGCAGTTCTTCCAAAATTTACACGGGAGGCCCTGGAATCCAGACGGACCTCAGTAACACCCTGGTTCTTTTACAGGGAGGGCGGTACGTTGATGATATTTTTTGGTCATTGCCCCAAAAATCTGACGTACGTGGCACCTAAAACCCCATAACACTCTAGAACCTACTTTTAAAATTTTCACTAGAGGAGAAGAAGGACCCAAAAAACCTTTTCCCCTCGACGTTCCCCTAAGCATGGGGAAAAGATTTTTTTAAAGTTTACCGGAAACCCCCTACAAAAAACGATTTTCTACATTTTCTCTCACCATGAAACAAAAACTAAAAGGGGGGAGTTTTTGGGCTTTTTTTTGAGAGCCTACAAAATTTCCCAGTAATATACACATACATCACCACTCTTTTTTTCATACATTTTCCCTTAACATTTCATACTGACGTAGGAAACTGCACACGTATCCTAAACAAGACCAACACCAATGGGTTTGAAAAAAAACCCCAATTACTCTTTTTCCGGAGCAACGTGCCACTGTTTCAAAATTTTTGACAAAAACTGGCTAAAAAATTTTACCAGCTCTTAAACCATTAGGAACCTGATACAAAAACCCAGCATGATTCTGGAAAAAAGTGCGGGGAATTTTAAAAAACATCATGTGTGGGGGGTGACAAAGTAGTAGGGGAAACAGCCAGATCTCGGGGACATTAGGATCGCAGAACACAAAAATTCTTGCAAAAATGATACCAAAAACGCGTGTGTTAACAAGGGACGATGTTGGACACCTCATGAAAATTCAATAAGCTAAACTATGTTAAAGAAACGACTTTAAAACGGAGAAAACTTGAAGCTGCACAATTTCTGTTAGTAACATTAAAGCAAAAATCCGGTAGTTACAGTTCTCAAAATTGCTAAACAACAGGATAATTTTACCCTTCTGGAAACTGCTGTTCTGATGTAGCAGGTCCCCCTTAGCCATCCGTCCCCACCTTTTTAGTTCCACTACCACTACCACCACCCACCCACACGTCACTTCACCCGACTTCTGCCACTATAAACCGTTTCTTAGTTTTCCCTGTATTAGGATGAAGAATCACTCGTGGCGAAACTTTCCTTTAAATAAAAATTTTCCCGAACTGTACATAAGTTCTTTTTCCCCCACAGTTTTAGGTTTTTAAAAAGGGAACATTTCGTCAAGTGGCTTCTTCAAACTAACGAGAAAACTAAAAAAAAAAGATATATATTGGCGGAGTCAGGTGAAATTAATTAATAAAAATGGCAAATGGGACTTATACGGCCCAAAAAAAGAGGGGAAACCCTTTTTTTCTGAAACACCCAGAGATGACATTTTAAGATAATCAGAAAGACATCTTCAGTTACCGGCAGATTCCATCGATTCCAAGTTTACTACAAATTAATACGATGATAACACGCATACAAACTAAGTTTAGTTGTTTGGGTGTTTGTAAGGGAGTAATTTTAAAAGCCGTTAAAAAACGGAATCCGCAAAGAGGCGAGTCAAACATTTACAAAATTAACGAAAGTCAAAATTTCACCCTTTTTGCCCCTAAAAATTTGGGGGATGCGCGCCTACAAGTCGAATTGGGGGAATTTTTTTATTTAAACCTACGCTGCGATTTATTTGGCCCTTCAGGGGCCCTACGTAGTCAAAAGTTCCCCGAATCCTTCCGGGGTTACCCTTCCCAAGGTCAGTTTTGGCCCCCCTCTTTTCATAATTTACATTAAAGACCTTTAAAGAAGGGGTTACGAGTACAGAGTAATTTTAGCCTTTAAATTAGTGTTTTCCCGCATCCCCGGGGTGGGGGGTCTGGGGCGAAGGGAATCAATCAAAAACAATTAAAATTCAGGTAAGATCCCAAAGGGATGAGCGGGGAAGACGGGACAGATGAAGAATAGCTCTGGAGAGGAGTGTTCTTAGTCAGAGAAATAGAGCCAGGGCTTAACCCAGCAGCTAAGGCGATCGTGGGGCAGACTTGAGAACAGGAATAGCAGGGACTGTTGCATCGAATTTGTGGTAGTTGAAGTCTTGAATCTTGAGTACTGGCAGCAGCTAGGTCACATCAGAGGGTAAACACATATGGAGTTTTAGGAGTAACTGAGGAGGCAGGTTAGCAATAGAGCCATTTTCGAACTTTTTGAAGCTGCTCCTAGACAGTTGGTATAATTTAGCCTTGTTACTGAAGATGAAACGTAGAGGCTTGATGAACTCAAGAACTTGGGTGAGTGTGAAGTGAAGCGGTGATTCACAGGCATACTTGACTGTTCCAGCACCGAGGCTTTTGTAGAGTTCAGTACAGGTCATGGTGTCAGTATTTGAAGGAGAAGTGTAGAAGGTAAGATTTTCCCATGAGGGTTTACTGGAGTCGTCGCTATCTTCTTCTTCTGGAGTGGATTCATTGGGCGAAAATCTACAATGGTGGTAGCAGGTGACTGAGGGTAGACAGGAACAGTGGTGAGGTGTAATGGTTGTGTAACAGCAGGCTGGGAGAGGTGGGATTATTATTTATTATAATCAAAAAGAAGCGCTAAGCCACAAGGGCTATACAGCTGGGAGAGGTGGGAGACGGTAGTTGAGGCAACTTGATCAACGTTGTCAGCGGTGGAAGTGGTTATAGAAGTTCCCGGAGCAGTTGCTTGGGCAGGAGACAGGTCTGCAGGTGCAGTAAAGTTCAGGGCGTTGGGAAGGATCTTGAGGATGTCTGCTGAAGGTGTGGAGTCCGGAAAATTGAAGGCAGGCATGTTGTTCAGACGGAATAGTTCGTTAATAGTGGTGTTAAAAGTGCCGGGGTTTGCTGCGTTTGCAAGGTGTGCATACACCATGCAGTACAACACCTTGGAGGAAGCACCGTCGGGGAGTGGAGAGAGGGAGTTGCTGGGCGATGGTGCCTGTAGATTAGCGTGTATAGTATTGGTGGTGTCGGTTTGTGGTTTGGTTATTGCAGCGTATGTCAGTGAATTGGAGGTGTTCTTCAGAACTTTAGTTTTCTTCAATATGATTTCTTTCCTGAGTGGGCACTTAGCTGCAAGGGTATGATGATTACCCTTGCAGTTAAGGCATGTTGGTGCTGTAGTAATGGTGCAGAATCTGAAATCGTGTCCATCATTCCCACATTTTGAACAAAACTTCTTATCCTTGATGGGGCAGTCCTTGGTGGTGTGTTTATAGGAGTATCAGGTCTAGCAGTGGGAGATGTTATGTGAAACGTTCTTGTTCTATATGACTAGGGTGAATGTGGTAATATGAGATGGCCAGACCGTCAGAAAGAGCTTGGGCTGCCATGGAGATGTCTGAGAATGTAATCTTTAGCACAGATGAGGCGTTGGGGATCTTGGGGATGCTGTCTACCGAGGCCCAGGTGTTTTGTTCCTCAATAGATGTCTTCAGTGCTTCAGTAGAGAGAGAGGTGACGATATTGTCCAGTCTTTTCACAAAGACCGAACGTTTCGATTTCAAGAATGGAGACGTCGATAGAGTGAATTGTTGTGTTTGTAGGGTCCTGATTGAAGAGTCGTCCATTAGTTTTGATGCTTCCGTGTCGTCTGTGCAGACGACAATGAAGGAGTCCTTCAGAGAGTGGATTGCCGTAAATTTGACCTACAGGCAGGTCCTAACGACGGTAGCTAAAGCTAACTTCGAGGAGTCATTTATTGCACCATTCACAGGCTTGATTTTTACACGATGCGACACCAATGTGAAAAGGATGTGACGTCTGTAGAATATAAATTCCCCACCCCGGCGGGGTCAAAGCGAGGCTCCTTGAGTGTAGAACAACTGTGTGAGCGAAGGCAAGGAGACTGGCGGTTATATAGGCGTCAGTGGATAGGGACGTCTAGCAGACGAGGGCATAGTCACTGGGAGGCGGGATTCCCCAGTGGAAGTAGGTCCTACCCAAAGGGATGGGTTAGTTGAAGGAGCCGTGAAGGTCTTGTAGATGTCCTCTGAACAAAGATTCCATGATGTTGCAGTGTCTGACAATTGAGACACTTATGCAGCATATGCGAATCTTTATTTAGGAAATGTTTCGCCACTGTGTGGCGAAACGTTTCCTAAATAAAGATTCCCATATGCTGCATAAGTGTTTCAATATTCAACTTGTCGGTTTTTCAAAACCATTCATCACAAGTGTCTGACAAGTTGTGCTGCTACTATTACTACTACAACTAACCCATCTCTTTGGGTAGGACCTACTTCCACTGGGGAATCCCACTTACCAGTGACCATGCCCTTGTCTGCTACACGTCCCATTTCCACCTGACGTTAGTATATAAGCGTCAGGCTCCTTGTTTCTGCTTCAGAATCTCCACGACTACGGTGCTCTTCGCACCTACTCCAAGGTTGAGGGACTGATTACCTCATCTTCTGTACATAGTTCTACTGTCTTCAAGTTATGTCCTGGAATTTGTATTGATAAAACCACTGGATGGCGAAACGTCTACAATAAAGATACCCAGATGTCGCACGTGTGTCTTAATTTCATATTGTCGGTATTGTATACCATTCTTGTACAGTGTTCCTCCATTCTTATGTTCTAAACCTTGACAATTTGAAGCCGGATGAATGAGACCTCATGTTATGAGCGAAACGAAAACGAAAGTTGGCAGAAGGGAAAAAAAGGTAAAATCTGTCAACCACTTAAAGATTCCCCTTCAAAAATATCTGATAATAATGAGTCTAGACGAACGAATGATAGGCGATTTTTATAACTTTTTT
>NW_026465272.1:0-14304 GCF_026875155.1 Cherax quadricarinatus
TGTTGTGTTGTGAGTCAGTGTTGCAGCCTTCCTGGTTACCAGTGTTGTGTTGTGTGAGTGTTGCAGCCTTCCTGGTTACCAGTGTTGTGTTGTGAGTCAGTGTTGCAGCCTTCCTGGTTACCAGTGTTGTGTTGTTGAGTGTTGCAGCCTTCCTGGTTACCAGTGTTGTGTTGTGAGTCAGTGTTGCAGCCTTCCTGGTTACCAGTGTTGTGTTGTGAGTCAGTGTTGCAGCCTTCCTGGTTACCAGTGTTATGTTGTGAGTCAGTGTTGCAGCCTTCCTGGTTACCAGTGTTGTGTTGTGAGTCAGTGTTGCAGCCTTCCTGGT
Organism: Cherax quadricarinatus; assembly: GCF_026875155.1. Lineage (NCBI taxonomy): Eukaryota > Metazoa > Arthropoda > Malacostraca > Decapoda > Parastacidae > Cherax > Cherax quadricarinatus. Next base: position 326 of record NW_026465272.1, read on the forward strand.
TACCAGTGTTGTGTTGTAAGTGTTGCAGCCTTCCTGGTTACCAGTGTTGTATTGTGAGTGTTGCAGCCTTCCTGGTTACCAGTGTTGTATTGTGAGTGTTGCAGCCTTCCTGGTTACCAGTGTTGTTTTGTGAGTCAGTGTTGCAGCCTTCCTGGTTACCAGTCTTGTGTTTCTTACCAGTGTTGCCTTAGTTCCCCTTATTTCTAAAGGGGAACCATTAAAATCCTCCATCATTAAGGGGTGATTGATAGGATTTAAATCCTAAGATAATCGCCTGGATAATTTAAATCCCCTTAGTATAATGATCTGGATAATTGGATAATGATTAAGATTTCTGTCTCCTAAGTTTGAGGGTTAGGATAAGTTTGAATAGTTTAGGTCAGAGTTAAGTTAGGATTAGTTAGGTTAGGATAAGTTTGAATAGTTTAGGTCAGAGTTAAGATAGGATTAGTTAGGTTAGGATAAGTTTGAATAGTTTAGGTCAGAGTTAAGTTAGGATTAGTTAGGTTAGGATAAGTTTGAATAGTTTAGGTCAGAGTTAAGTTAGGATTAGTTAGGTTAGGATAAGTTTGAATAGTTTAGGTCAGAGTTAAGTTAGGATTAGTTAGGTTAGGATAAGTTTGAATAGTTTAGGTCAGAGTTAAGTTAGGATTAGTTAGGTTAGGATAAGTTTGAATAGTTTAGGTCAGAGTTAAGTTAGGATTAGTTAGGTTAGGATAAGTTTGAATAGTTTAGGTCAGAGTTAAGTTAGGATTAGTTAGGTTAGGATAAGTTTGAATAGTTTAGGTCAGAGTTAAGTTAGGATTAGTTAGGTTAGGATAAGTTTGAATAGTTTAGGTCAGAGTTAAGTTAGGATTAGTTAGGTTAGGATAAGTTTGAATAGTTTAGGTCAGAGTTAAGTTAGGATTTGTTAGGTTAGGATAAGTTAGGTTAGGATAGTTGAGGTTAGGATGTGTTAGGTTGTAGTAAAAATGTCTCACTTCATCCTAACCCTATCCTGACCTTATCCCTGACTTCATCCTGACCTTATCCTAACCCTATTATAACCTTATCCTTGACTTCATCCTGACGTTATCCTGGCCCGATCCTGAAATTTTCCAGACCTTATCCTTCATCCTCCCCTCATCTAACCTCATCCTCCCTCTCCCCCTCATCCTAGCTCATCCTCCCCTCATCCTCCCTTCATCCCCCTCATCCTAACCTCATCTCCCCTCATCCTCCCCTCATCCTCCTCATCCCCCCTCATCCTACCTCATCCTCCCCTCATCCTAACCTCATCCTCCCCTCATCCTCCCTTCATCCCCCCTCATCCTAACCTCATCCTCCCCTCATCCTAACCCTCATCCTCCCCTCATCCTCCCTTCATCCCCCTCATCCTAACCTCATCCTCCCTCATCCTAACCTCATCCTCCCCTCATACTAACCTCTCTCCCCATCCCCCTCATCCTAACTCACCTCCCTCATCCTAACCTCATCCTTCCCTCATCCTCCCCTCATCCTCCACCTTCTCACAGCTTCGTAAATCTAAGCTTTCCTTGAGTAGGATTTACACCAGTAATCCTCTTTAAGCTCCAGGAAAATCCTGGTGCTCTACCTGACGTAATCCTGACGTCAAGAAATCCCTCAGGATGGAAAAATAAATCCAAGAGATGAATAATGCACTTTTAGGGCAATAAATCCTACCGTCAGTGACATAAATCCCGGGATTTATGAGAGAGAGAGAGAGAGAGAGAGAGAGAGAGAGAGACTGAGAGAGAGAGAGAGAGAGAGAGAGAGAGAGAGAGAGAGAGAGAGAGAGGAGAGGGGAGAGAGAAGAGAGAGAGAGGAGGGAGAGAGAGAGAGAGAGAGAGAGAGAGAGAGAGAAAAGAGAGGGGAAGAGAAGGGGGAGAAGGAGAGAGTAGAGAGAGAGAAAGAGAGGGGAGGTGGAGAGAGAGAGAGAGGGAGAGAGGGGGGAAAGGAGAGAGAGGAGAGAGAGGAGAGAGTGGGGAGGGAAGACGAGGAGAGAGAGAGAGAGGAGAGGGGAAAAGGGAGAGGAGGAGAGAAGAGGAGGAGAGGAGAGAGGAGGAGAGAGAGGAGAGGGGGAGAAAGGGAGGAGAGAAAGAGAGGAGAGAGAGGAGAGGGAGAGGGAGAGAAGAGATGAGAGAGAGGAGAGAGGGGAGAGAGAAGGGGAGAGGGGAGTGAAGGAAGATGAGGAGAGGAGAGAGGGAGGTGAGAGGAGAAAAGGGGGAGAGAGGAGAGAGAGAGGGAGAGAGGGGGGGAAGAGAAAGAGAAGAGTGAGGGGAGAGAGAGGAGAGGAGGGGAGAGAGAGAGAGAGAGAGGGGAGAGGAGGGGAGAAGAGAGAGAGTGAGAGAAAGGAGAGAGGTAAAGGAGAGGGAGGGGGAGAGAGGAGGGAGAGTGAGAGGAGGAGAGAGAGAGAGAAAAAGAGAGGGGAGGGGGAGAGAGAGAGAGAGAGTGGGGGGGAGAGAGAGAAGAGAAGAGAGAGAGAGGAGGGAAAGAGAGAATGAGAGGAGGAGAGAGGGAGAGAGGGAGAGAGAGAGGTGAGAGAGAGAGGGGAGAGGAGAGTGAGAGAGGGGGAGAGAGAGAGAGGGAGGAGAGAGGAGGAGAGAGAGATTGGAGAGAGAGAGGAGAGAGAGGGGAGGGAGTGGAGAGATGAGAGAAGGGGGAGAGAGAGAGTGGGAGAGAGAGAGAAAATTTGGGGAATGAGAGGGAGGGAGAGAGAGGTAGTGAGAGAGAGAGAAGTGAATGGAGGAAGGAGAGAGAGAGAGAGATTGTGAAGAGAGAGAGAGAGAGAGAGAGTGAGTGAGGAAGGAGAGAGACCACTTCATCTGAGGAGCCAGTCTATTCAGCATCCTGTGGGCCCAAACAAGGGTTTCATTACTAATTTTGGGAGCTCCACATAGTTTTGGGGAAACCCCGACGTCCCGACATAAATAGCGTTGTTGAAAATTTTGGATGACAGGACTCCAGAAAATTTTGCAAGAATTGCTGGTACACCTCATGGAGGGAAAAGAGACGGCAGGCAAGGGGTGGTGTTGCTGGGTGCTTCTCTAAAAGTGTTCATTGCCCAGACATAGATGTTGCACCCCTACACATCTTGAATGTTGTTCTTCAAGCTCTGTATAAACACAAAGTACCTCTGTACTAGCATGTGCAATGTACAGACCCAGTGGCAAACATGCAGACCCTATCAACTTCCTATGGAAATATTGATTTCCCTTCTGCTACAACACAACTTTTCAACATATTTAAATTTTTGGGTGACCTTCAACCAGCCCCTTATACAGAGGGACTTTGATGACCTTCTTGCAGTGTTGGCATGAGAAACTTTGTTGATTTCCCTATTTCATATCTTGGCTCCTCCCTTGACCCAGTAGTGAGTGATTGGCAGAAGGCATAGTCACTTGTCAACCCTCGGCTACGTTGGATCGTCTGACCACAAGGCTGTTTTTACCACACTTAAGATCCCAACAGAACGAGGTGAGGGAGTCCACACGCACAACCTGGCTATGGGAAAGAGGTAATTGGCCAGCCCTTTGCTCTGAGCTCGCCCCCAAACCGACTGGAATGCTCTTCTCAGGGGGATTTTGACAACCAAGTGAAAGCCTTCACTGGACACATCCTTAATCTGCAACAAAAAAACACATTCCTCACCGGAAATATGTGACAAAGCCTACAGATTCAGCCTTGGTTTGGCTTTCGGTTTGTAGAGAGGCTGCTATGCTAAGTACAAAGCATGGCGAGGTATAAGAGACATCCTACCACCTATAACGGAACTTGCACATGCAAGCTGTAGGCATATGGGTGATGTTCAAAAGGGCCATTACTAAATGGGAGGGGACACTAAAGAAAGTTAGCATCAGGTAGGGTAGGCTCCAAAACCTGGTGGTCCCCTGGTCAAGGACAGAAAAGGGTTATCTGCCTGATGAACTTATTCCACCTCTAATCGACAGGATGGGACCACCTCTACTAGTAGTCAAGAGAAGGCGGACCTCTTTGCTGAAAAATTTGCTACCAAAATGCAAAGTTCCTGATCAGCAAGGGACCCTCCTTGGCTAGCTGCAAGAACTGTGTCAAACTGTCAGTGGTGACAATAAGGCAGGAGGAGGTGCATTTCCTTCTTAAATCTTGACCAAGAAAGGCTGTGGGCCCAGACAAGTTAAAGCCCAAGATTGTTGAGAGATGTGCAGACCAGCTAGCAGCACCTCTAACTGCATCTTTCAGCACTGCCTAGTACAGTGAAAATGGCCCTCTCCATGGAAAGAGGCAAATGTGTCCCTGTTCACAAAAAGAAGAGCAGAGCAAAAATCAGCAACTACAGACCAGTGTCACTCCTGTCAATCACTGGTAAGATCTTGAGACAATAATCTCAAGACAAATGACAGTTTTTTTTGACTACCATCACTACTTTGTGATCGTCAATATGGCTTCAGGAAAGGTTACTTTTGCTGCTGATCTGTGTTAAACCTCTCCACTAAGTGGCACCAGTCACTGGATGAATCCAAAGTCAGCTGTTGTGGTAGCACTGGACATTGCTGGCGCTTTCGACGGGGTGGCACCAGGGGCCTCTTAGCAAAACTTCAAGCACTGGGAATTGCAGGCTCTACGCTATGTCTCCTCAGTGATTACCTTCATGGTAGATCTCAAAGTGTAGCCCTCATGGAACGGAATCGCAAGGCATCCTATTGGGGCAAGCTTTCCCACAAGGAAGTGTGCTGGGTCCACTGTTAGGGAATGTCTACTTAAAGACCTTTTCTTTCTCATCCAGAATCACATGCATATGCAGACGACTGTACACTGACATTCACTTACCCAAAGAGAAGAAATGCCAGCTGCTCTAAGCTACATCAATCCCCAGCTGAGAGCTATATCAGTTTGGGGGAAAATAGATGGCAAGTATCATTTTGCACCTGAAAAAACGCAAATGATGTTCATCTCTAGGCACCAGATGGTAATGCTGGCGCGTAGTAGTAAGTTTGAATGGGACGATGTTGGCACCTGGAGAAGAAGTTGATATCCTTGGGGTGAAATTTGACCCCAAAACAAACCATGAAGAACCATGTTGTAAATCTTGCAAACAAGGCAGCCAGGAAGCTTACAGCACTTCGCCGTATCTCGCATCTGCTTGACAGTAGGGGTTGCAAGATCCTGTACGGGAAACAAGTACGCTCACACCTTGAGTATGCTCCATTTCTTGGTTTGCCTCCCCCCCCTCTCATCTGCGACTGCTTGACAGGTAAGAACAGGGGCAAGACGTCTCATCTCTCGCCTGGACCATCCTGGATAGATCTGTCTTTCAGCAGAGCCTTCAAATTAGGAGGGATGTGGTGGCCTTTAAACTGTTTTTGTACAAGGCCAATATTGTCAAATACCACACTTGGATCCACTTCGAGGACAGCGTGAAACAAGCTTTTATGCCACAAGACGGGCAGAAAGCAGCAACTTCACTCTGGCTGTACCCTTCTCCAGAACACCCACTCCATCTGAGATCAAAACATCCCCAGGATGACTCGAGTATGGAACACATTCGTACAGCATAATGATGTCAAAAAAAAGAGATAACGTCAGTTGATCAAATGAAAATGCTGGCCCACAGATGGCTCCAACTTCATCCTGTTCCCTACTTGTATGTCTCATAACAAAAATGCTTTCAAAAGAGTGATGTAGGTAACAGCTCTTAGCTTGCCAATAAAGTTAGGAATCCTTTAACCCGTAAATAGCTGTCAATAAAGCTAGGGATCCTTAACCTTGTCAAACCCTGTGTAAAAAAAAAAAAAAAAAAAAAAAAAAAAAAAAAAGAGAGAGAGTGAGTGAGAGAGAAGAGAGAGAGAGAGGAGGAGGAGAGAGTGAGAGAGAGAGAGAGAAAGAGTGGGGAGAGAGAGAGTGAGAGAGAGAATGAGAGAGAGAGAGAGGAGAGAGAGAGAGAGAGAGTGAGAGAGAGAGAGAGAGAGAGAGAGAGAGAGAGAGAGAAGAGAGAAGAGAGGTGAGTGAGAGAGAGAGGAGAGAAGAGAGAGAGGAGGGAGAGAGAGAGAGAGAGGAGAGAGTGGGAGGGGGGAGAGAGAGAGGAGAGAGAGAGGAGAGAAGAGGAGAGAGGAGAGAGGGGAGAGTGAGAGAGAGAGTGAGGGGAGAAGAGAGAGAGGAGAGAGAAGGAGGGGAGGAGAGGGGATGATGAGGAGATGAGAGAGAGAGGTGAGAGAGAGAGGAAGAGGAGAGAGAGAGAGAGGGGAGAGGAGGAGAGTGATGGGGAGGGGAGAGGAGAGAGAGATGAGAGAGGAGAGAGAGAAGTGAGGAAGTGAGTTGAGGTGAGTGAGAGAGAGAGAGAGAGAGGGAGATGGAGAGAGAGACGAGGAGTGAGAGAAAAGAAGAGGTTGAGGAGGAAAAGGGGGAGAGATGAGCAGGAGAGGAGGGAGAGAAAGGGGGGAGATGGAGATAGTGAGAGGAGAGAGAGAAAAAGTGAGTGAGAATCCCTTAAGGAATCCTTAACCTGTAATGCTGTCAATAAGCTAGGGATCCTTAACCTTGTCAAACCCCGTGTAAAAAAAAAAAAAAAAAAAAAGAGAGAGGAGAGGTGAAGAGTGAGTGAGAGGAGAGAGAGAGTGAGGGAGAGTAGGAGAGAGAGAGAGAGAGAGAGGGGAGAGAGGAGAGAGTGGAGAGTAGTGAGAGAGGAGGGGAGTAGTGAGAGAGAGAGAGATGAGGAGTGTTAAAAGAGTGAAGGGGGAGAGGGGAAGGGGGAGATGTGGAAAAGATGAGGGGAGAGAGAGAGAGTGAGAGAGAGAGAGGAGAGAGAGGAGATGAGAGAGAGAGGAGAGGGGAGAGAGAGGGGAGAGAGAGGGAGAGGAGAGAGAGTGAGAGAGAGAGGAGAGAGAGAGAGAGAGAGAGAGGAGAGAGAGAGAGAGAGTGAGAGAGGAGAGAGAGGGGAGAGGAGAGAAGAGAGTGAGAGAGAAGGAGAGAGTTGAGGAGAGAGGAGAGAGAGAGAGGAGAGAGGAGAGGGGGAGAAGGGGAGAGAGAGAGAAAAGAGAGGAGAGAGAGAGAGAGAGAGAGAGAGAGTGAGAAGAGGGAGAGAGAGAGAGAGAGAGAGAGAGAGAGATAGAAGAAGAGAGAGAGTGAGAGGGGAGAGAGAGTGAGAGAGAGAGGAGAGAGAGAGAGAGAGTGAGAGTGTGGGAGAGTGAGAGAGAGGAGAGAGAGGGAGAGAGAAGAGGAAGGGGTAGGAGAGAGAGAGAGAGAGAGAGAGGAGAGGAGAGAGAGAGAGTGAGGATGGAGAGAAAAGAGAGAGAAGAGAGAGGAGAGAGAGAGAGAGAGGAGAGAAGGAGTGAGAGAGAGAGAGAGTAGAGAGAGAGTGAGAGAGGAGAGGGAGAGAGAGAGAGAGAGAGAGAGAGAGGGGAGAGTGAGAGAGAGAGAGAGTGAGAGAGAGAGAGAAGAAAAGAGAGAGTGAGATGGGTGAGAGAGAAGAGAAGGGGGAGAGAAGGGGTGAGAGGAGAGGAGAGAGAGAGAGAGAGAGAGAGAGGGGAGAGAGAGAAAAGGGGGAGAGGAGAGTGAGGAGGAGAGAGGAGAGTGAGAGGAGAGAGAGGGAGAGAGGAGAGGTGTGAGAGGTGGAGAGGAGATGAAGAGAGAGAGAGAAGTAGAGAAGATGAAAAGGAGAGAGAGAGAGGAGAAGAAAGAGAGAGAGAGAAGAAGTGAAGAGAGAGAGAGAGAGAGAGTGAGAGAGTGAGATGAAGTTAGGAATTAAGGAAAGTGTAAAAGTGGGTTTATGTAAGTGAAGAAAAAAAAAAAAAAAGAAAGAAAGTAAAAAAAAAAAAAAAGAAAGAAAGAGGGGGGGGAGTGAGAGAAGAGTGAGAGAGAGAAGAGAGAGTGGATGTGAGTAAGGAGGAAGAGAGGAGATTTGAGATAGTGAGAGAGACTAGGGAGAAGGAGAATGAGAAAGAATGAGAGAAATGAGAGAAAAGAGAGAGAGTGAGAGAGAAGAGAGTGAGAGAGGACTGAGAGAACACTAAAAAATGAATTCATGAAAGATTGACTTTTTCGGCCCACCGGGGACCCCATGGGCCTCCTCGGGACCCTCCCTCGGGGCCTCCATCGGACCTCCCTCGGGCCTCCACGGGCCTCCATCGGGCCCATCGGGCCATCCCTCGGGACCTCCTCGGGACCTCCTGGGACCCTCCCTCGGGACCCTCCCTCGGGGCCCTCCCTGGGACCCTCCCTCGAGGACCTCCTTTGGGCCTCCCCCCGGCCTCCTCCGGGACCCTCCCTCGGACCCTCCCTCGGGCCTTTCCCTCGGCCCTCCCTCGGGACCCTCCCCGGGCCCTCCCATCCTGGAGCCCTCCCTCGGGGCCCCCTCGGGCCTTTTTTCCGGACCCTCCCCCGGGGCCCCTCCCCCGGGACCCTCCCTCGGGCCCCCTCGGACCTCCTTTGGGACCCTCCCTCGGGGCCCCTCGGGGCCCTCCCTCGGGACCCTCCCTCGGGACCCCCCTCGGGGCCCTCCCTCGGGGCCCTCCCTCGGGGCCCACTTTCCTCGGGCCCTCCCTTTGGGCCCCTCCCCCGGGCCCTCCTCGGGACCCTCCTTTTGGACCCTTTCCCCCGGGACCTCCTCGAGGCCTTTCATCTGGACCCTCCTCGGGACCCTCCTCGGGGCTTCCCTCGGACCCCCCTGGGGCCTCTCGGGACCTCCTCGGGGCCTTCCTCTCGGACCCTCCTCGGGCCCTCATCGGGGCCCTCTTCGGGGCCCCCTTTCTCCACAGGTTCTCCCTTTTTAAAGGCTTTAAACTTACTGAATAATTAATTGGGGTTTTTTCCGAGTAGAAAGGATTGTAGGATTGGATTGGGAGGATTTAGGATTGTAGGATGTAGGATTGTAGGATTAGGATTGTTTGAGGATTGTGGTGTAGAAATTTTAGGTTGTAGGATGTAGGATTGTTGAATGTAGGTTGTGGTGTAGAATGTAGGATTTGTAGGATGTAGATTGTAGGTGTAGATTGTAGGATTAGGAATGTAGGAGTAGTTGTAGGATGTAGGAGTAGGATTGTAGGGTGTAGGGATTGTAGGATGTTGGATTTAGGATGTAGGATTGTAGGATGTAGGATTGTAGGATGTAGGATTGTAGGATGTAGGATTGTAGGATTGTAGGATGTAGGATTGTAGGATGTAGGATTGTAGGATGTAGGATTGTAGGATGTAGGATTGTAGGATGTAGGATTGTAGGATGTAGGATTGTAGGTTGTAGGGGTTGTAGGATGTAGGATTGGGAGGATGTAGGATTTTAGGAATGTAGGGATGTAGGATTGTAGGAATGTAGGATTGTGGATGTAGGATTTTAGGATGTAGGATTGTAGGATTGGAGGATGTAGGATTGTTTGGATTGTAGGATGTAGATTGGATTGTGTAGGATTGAGGATTGTTAGGATTGTAGGATGTAGGACTGTAGGATGTAGGTAGGGTTGGTAGTGATTTGTAGGATTGTAATGTAGGATGTAGGGTGTAGGATTGTAGGTGTAGGATTGTAGGATGTAGGATTGGGAGGATGTAGATTTGTTATGATTTTTAGGATGTAGATGTTGGATGAGGACTGTAGGATAGTAGGATTTAGGATTGTAGGATGTAGGATTGTAGGATTGAGGATGTAGGATTGTTGGATGTAGGATGTAGGATTGTAGGATTGTAGGATGTAGGTTTTTAGGATTGTAGGATGTAGGATTGTAGGATGTAGGAAGCACGATGTTTGGAATGTAGGATTGTAGGAGTTAGGATTGGTAGGATGTAGGATGTAGGATTTTTAGGATTTTAGGATTGAATTTTAGGATGTAGGATGACGATGTAGGGAATGTAGGGTTGTAGGATGTAGGATTTTAGGAGTAGGATTGTAGGATGTAGGATTGTATGGATGTAGGATTTTAGAATTGTAGGATGTAGGATGTGGATGTAGAATTTTAGGATTGTAGGAGTAGGATGTTGGATGAGATGTAGGATTGTAGGATTTTTTGGATGTAGGATGCACGATGTAGGGGAAATTTTAGGATGCAGGATTGGTAGGGATGTAGGATTGTAGGATGCTCGATGTAGGATTGGGAGGATTTAGGATGTTTGTTTGATAGGATGTAGGATGCAGGATTTTAGGATGTATTTTAGGATGTTTGGTTTTGGATTAGGATTGTAGGATTGTAGGATGTAGGATTGAGGATGTAGGATTGGAGGATGTAGGATTTGTAGGATGTAGGATTGTAGGATTGTAGGATGTAGGACACAGTTGTAGGATTGTAGGATTGCAATAGGATTGTAGGATTGTAGGATGTAAGATTGTGATGTAGGGTTGTAGGATGTAGAAATTTTAAGGATGTAGGATTGTAGGATTTTAGGATGCACGATGAGGACTGTAGGATGTGGATTGAGGATGTAGGATGAGGATGAGGATTGAGGATTGTAGGATTTAGGATGTAGGATTGTTGATGTAGGATTGTAGGATTTTAGGATGTAGGATTGTAGGATGTAGGATTGTAGGATGTAGGATGAGGATGTAGGATTGTAGGATTGTAGGATGTAGGATTGTAGGATGTAGGATTTTAGGATTTTAGGATGAGTTGTAATTTAGGATTAAAAATTTGGATTTTAGGAATGTAGGTAGAGTTGTAGATGAGAGAAAGGGCTGTAGGGTGTAGGATGTAATATTGTAGGATGTAGGATTGTTTGGATTTTAGGATTATAGGATAGGGTTGTAGGATATAGGACTGTAGGATTGTTGGGATTTTGGATTGTGGATTTTAGATGTAGGATTGTAGGATGTAGATTGTAGGATGTTGATGTAGGATTGTAGGTTGTAGGATAGTAGGACCCGTGGATTGTAGGGAGGTCTGAGGGTTGTAGGATGTAGGATGAGGATGTAGGACTGTAGGATTTTAGGATGTTTGTTAGGATTGTAGGATTGGGGATGTAGGATTGTGGGGTGTAGGTTGAGGATGTTGGATCGGACTGTAGGATTGTAGGATGTAGGTGTAGGATGCAGGATTGTAGATTGGATGTAGGATTGTATGGATGTAGGATTGTAGGATTGGGATTGTAGGATTAGGAATTAAGGATGTAGGATTGTGGATGTAGGATTGTAGGATGTGTTGGTGGATGCAAGGGATGTAGGTTTTAGGATTTTAGGATGAAGTTGTAGGATGTTAGATTGTAGGATGAAATTGTAGGATTGTAGGATTGTAGATGAAAGGATTGGGAGGTGGATGTTGGACGTGGATTGTAGGATGAAGGATTGTAGGTTGTAGGATGTAGGATTGGGATGTGATGTAGGATTGTTAGGATGTTTGGTGTAGGATTGAAGGGTTTTTTGTAGGATTTGAGGACGGGAGGTGATGCCTCTCTGGTGGTACCTCCCTGGTGGATGGTACCTCTGGTGGATGGTACCTCCTGGTGGTTTGGTGCCTCCCTGGTGGATGGGGCTCCTGGAGGATGTGCTCCTGGTGGATGGTCCTCCCTGGTGGATGGTACCTCCTGGTGGATGGTGCCTCTCTGGGTGGATGTGCTCCGGTGGATGGTGCCTCCTGGTGGATGTACCTCCTGGGGATGTACCTCCTGGTGGAGGTGAAGGCTCCTGGTGGATGGGGCTCCTGGTGGATGGTCCTCCTGGTGGTTGCCCTCCGGTGGGTGGGAAATCCCTGGTGGATGGTACTCCCTGGGGGTGGGGATTGGTCCCTCTGGTGGATGGTGCCTCCTGGTGGATGGTGCCTCCTGGGGGGAATTGGTACCTCTTGGTGGATGGTACCTCCCTGGTGGATGGTACCTCCTGGTGGAGGTTGCCCCCTCTGGTGGATGGTTTCCTCCCTGGTGAATGGTCCTCCCTGGTGGATGGTACCTCCTGGTGGATGGTACTCCCTGGTGGATTTGGTGCCTCTCTGGTGGATGTCCTCCCCGGTGGATGGTCCTCCCTGGTGGATGGGTCCTCCCTGGTGGATGGTGCCTCCCTGGTGGATGGTCCTCCTGGTGGATGGTGGCCTCCCTGGGGATGGTACCTCCTGGTGGATGGTACCTCCTGGTGGATGGTGCCTCTCTGGTGGGGTGGTGCCTCCTGGTGGATGGTGCCTCCCTGTTTGGGTGGTACCTCCCTGGTGGATGGTACCTCCCTGGTGGATGGTGCTCCCTGGTTGGATGGTGCCTCCCTGGTGGATGGTGCTCCTGGGGGGATGGTTTCCTCCTGGTGGATGGTACCTCCCTGGTGGATGGTACCTCCCTGGTGGATGGTGCCTCTCTGGTGGATGGTGCCTCCCTGGTGGATGGTGCCTCTCTGGTGGATGGTACCTCCCCCGGTGGATGGTCCCCCTGGGGGATGGTAACCCCCTGGTGGATGGTCCTCCCTGGGGGATGGGGCCTCCTGGTGGATGGTGCCCTCTGGTGGATGGTACCTCCTGGGGATGGTACCTCCCTGGTGGTGGTGCCTTTTCTGGGTGGATGGTCCTCCTGGTGGATGTGCCTCCATGGTGGATGGTACCTCCCTGGTGGATGGTACCTCCCTGGTGGATGGTGCCTCCCTGGTGGATGGTGCCTCCTGGTGGATGGTACCTCCCTGGTGGATGGTACCTCCCTGGTGGATGGTGCCTCTCTGGTGGATGGTGCCTCCCTGGTGGATGGTGCCTCCCTGGTGGATGGTACCTCCCTGGTGGATGGTACCTCCCTGGTGGATGGTGCCTCCCTGGTGGATGGTACCTCCCTGGTGGATGGGGCCTCCTGGGGTTTGGTTTCTCCTGGGTGGATGGTACCTCCCTGGTGGATGGTCTCCCCTGGTGGATGGTGCCTCCTGGTGGATGGTACCTCCCTGGTGGATGGTACCTCCCTGGTGGATGGTACCTCCTGGTGGATGGTGCCTCCCTGGTGGATGGTACCTCCCTGGTGGATGGTACCTCCCTGGTGGATGGTACCTCCTGGTGGATGGTACCTCCCGGGTGGATGGGTCCCCCTGGTGGATGGTCCTCCCTGGTGGATGGTACCCCCCTGGTGGATGGTGCCCCCTGGGTTGATGGTACCTCCTGGTGGATGGTACCTCCCTGGGGATGGTACCTCCCTGGTGGGTGGTCCCCCTGGGGGATGGGTTACCTCCTGGTGGATGGTTCTTTCCCTTTTGGGGTTTGGGTCCGGGGGTGGTACCTCCTGGTGGATGGTCCTCCCTGGTGAGGTACTCCTGGTGGATGGTACCTCCTGGTGGTGGTACCCCCGGTGGTCCTCCCTGGGTGGAGGTACCTCCTGGTGGATGGTACCTCCTGGTGGTGGAAGGAGGATTTGGGGGCACCTGGTGGATGGTGCCTCCTGGTGGATGGTACCTCTGGTGGATGGTACTCTCCCTTTTTGGGTTCCTCCTGGTGGAGGTGCCCCCCTGGGGGTGGGGCTCCGGTGGTGGGACTCCCTGGGGATGGGGCCCCCTGGGGGTTTGGGCCTCCCTGGGGTGGTACCCCTGGGGGGGACCCCCCCTGGTGGATTTTACCTCCTGGTGGATGGTCCCCCCTGGGGGATGGTTCCCCTTTTTTTCTTGTGGGTGGTCTCCCTGGGGATGGTACCTCCTGGGGGGATGGTCCTCCCCGGGGTGGTACCTCCCCGGGGATGGACCCCCTGGGGATGGTCCTCCCTGGTGGGTGGACCTCCCCGGGGTGTACCCCCTGGGGGGTGGTTTCCCCAAAAATTGTGGATGGTTTCCCGGGTCCTGGGGTGGACCCCCCTGGGGATGGTACCCCCCTGGAGATGGTCTTTCCTGGTGGAGGTACCTCCCCGGGGATGGGACCTCCCTGGAGGTGGGACTTCCCCGGGGAGGGACTCCCCGGTGGATGGGACCTCTGGGGTGGTTTTCCCCCCTGGGGTGGCCCTCCCTGGTGGATGGTACCTCCCTGGGGGGTACCCCTGGTGGTGGTACCTCCGTGGATGGTACCTCCCTGGAGGATGGGGGATTCCTGGTGGATGGTCCTCCCCGGGGAGGTCCTCCCGGGGTGGTCCTCCCGGGGTGGTACCTCCCT
>NW_026465273.1:0-12699 GCF_026875155.1 Cherax quadricarinatus
TCCCAATTGTTTTCTGGGTTTTGTTTTTGTTTCTCTTTTTTCTAATCCCATTAGGACCACCTTGAGAGTAACTGGAGTCCTGTCTCGCAAAATAACTGTGGAGAGAGCTCTGTTTCTGGCGTCTCTTTAACACTTCCCTAAAATGGCCCAAGACTTTGTCACTGTACATGTTGCCAACATGTCTTGCAACAACCTTGTTAGGGTAATGTTTCTTCATAAAGCTTTCCATCTTACCCCACATAGTAAAAATCTCTTTAATTTCTGAAGAAGGCACCTTGTTCCATCTCTCTTCCTCCTCCTCTGCAGCAAGATTCTGAGCTGTGATGTGTTGCTCTTCCTGGTGAAGCTCTTGCAGCTCCTCAGTGGTGAGCTCTTCGTTTTGGTCTTCCACCAATTCTTCCACATCCTCCAAACTCGCATCCAGCCCCATGGAACTCCCCAGTGCCACAATTGATTTTACAACAGACATAGGCTCATCAGGGTCAGTCCCAAACCCTTCAAAATCCCTCTTGTCGACACAATCTGGCCACAATTTTCTCCAGGCAGAGTTCAAAGTCCTGGTAGTCACTCCCTCCTAAGCCATACCTATAAGGGTTATGTAATGGAGGATGCTGAAGTGTTCTCTCCAAAATTCCCTTAGGGTCAAGTGAGTGTCTGTGGTCACAGTCAAGCACCTGTGAAACATTGCTTTTGTGTAGAGTTTTTTAAAGTTTGCAATGACCCTGCTGAGTCCATGGGCTGGAGGAGAGGAGTGGTATTCGGGGGCAAGAACTTTACTGTGATGAACCCAAACTCCTCGAAAATTAGGTCATCCAAGTTTGGAGGATGAGCAGGTGCATTGTCCATTACTAGCAGGCACCTGAGATTCAATTTCTTTTCCAGGAGATACTCCTTCACACTAGGGCCAAACACTTCATTGAACCACTCGACGAAAATTTCCCTCGTGACCCATGCCTTACTATTAGATTTCCAAAACACACAAAATTTACTCTTCATAACATTGTTTTTCCTGAACACACTGGGGTTTTCAGAATGGTACACTAGTAGTGGCTTCACTTTGAAATCCCCACTAGCATTAGCACAGAACATGAGCATCAGCCTGTCTTTCATAGGCTTGTGTCCCGGCATTGCCTTTTTCTCTTGTGTAATGAAGGCCCTCTTTGGTATTTTCTTCCAAAAGAGGCCTGTTTCGTCACAATTGAACACTTGTTCAGGTTTCAGTCCTTCAGCCTCTATGTACTCCTGGAATTCATGCCGCCTTGTGGTCCGAACTGGCAGCCTCACCATGCCTTACCACGCTGTGTATGCCAATACGGTTCTTAAATCTCTCAAACCAGCCTTTGCTGGCCTTAAATTCACTCACATCACCACTAGTTGCAGGTAATTTCTTTACCAAATCATCATGCAACTGCCTAGCCTTTTCACAAATAATCGAAGTCATAAGAGTATCTCCTGCTAATTGTTTCTCATTTTCCACACCAATAAACTTCTAAACCTTTTCGAGTACTGGTGATCTCTTTTTTGTCACATATTTCCCCCCCTTTGCAAAAACAGCATCCTTGATTTCCTTTTTTCTTGGTCCTATGAACATAAGGTTGTGTAGGGTTTCTTAACACCTGCCATTCGGCCACACTTTACCACTTTCATAAGTTAAATGATGGTTTTTTTAAAATTTCAATCGTATTTCTCATCTTTTTTTACCACAGGGGGGGGCACTAGGGTTTCTTTGGAGCCAGGTCTTATTTTAGACTTGCAAGCACTAAAATAAATGGAATATTATGAAATATTTGCTGGAGCATTTTGGGGACCTTCGTCCTGGTAAACAATGTAATGGCGCCCCCCAATGGCCCGTTGGGGGGTACGCGCCCGGCGAACACGACTCGCGAATCAACTTATAAAAAGCGGTCCATTTTAAAAAAAAAAAAGAAAAATTTTTCCCCTATGATTGGCGAAATTTACGATTGCTGAAACTCGAAAAGGGGGAAAACCACTGCATACTACACACTGTGCTAGTGGCAGGTTTTCACTTAAAAACGCTAAGTCTTTTCTACTATACGCCAAAACCGTAATAATTATCACTCTTGGGCACACTAAATGTCTTTTTTTTACATCAATATAGGCATTTTCATTAATCCCTATGATATTTTCCTCAAAATTATACATGAAACCCATTACATACATAAAACATGATAATACACTCAAATAAAAATGTGTAAATATAGATTTGTTTACAAACAGTGTTAGGGGTGTCGGAAGAATTACGTTTTCTCTAGTCAAACACTTTGGGGGGTTTAAATGTAAAAAATATTCTTTTCGTATGCCTTTACTCATGAAGCAAAACCTCTTTTAAGGGGGGGTCCCCTTGGGGTGGTGAAGAGGCTCTTGGTCTGAGGGAAATTTCCCTGTCGGTCTTCTTCCCAACCGAACCTAATTACCCCCCATTCTCCCCCCCCCCATTCCCATCCCCCCCATCCTCCCCTTTTTCCTTTCCCTCTCCCCCTCCTTCACCCCTCCCTTTGCCCTTCCTTTTTTTAGCCTTCTTGATTTCTCCCACGGCGGCTAGTTCCCAGTAGGGGGAAAGGACACCGGGGGTCCATCCCATTCCGTTGAGGTTTCTTGGGGTGGCATTTTTCCGTGGAATTGGATTGCCTAGGGGTCCCGATCCCTTTTCCGGGTATCCCGGGTAGTTTGGGGGTGTTTTTTGGGGGCGAGGGTTTTATCTCTGGAACCACCTTTTCGGATTCCGGGGGTGGGGGGTAAAAAGGGTTTGTTTTTTGTGGCGGTTTCCGGCCCCCTCTCTTTTGCCCACCGAGTAGCTCGGCAGATTGAGGTTCTATCCCGGTTGTGGTTTCGGGCATAAAGGGGGAGGATGGCACGGGTTCCATGCTGTTTGCGCTACTACGGTGCCGAGTCCCGGGGCGGGGAGGGAGATTTCCGGCCCTTTCTTTCCCCGGGGAACTATTCCTCCCCGCTCCCCCCTTTTTTTTTTTTTTTTTTATTTTTATTTTTTTTTCTTCTTTTTTTTTTTTCTTAAAAACAAAAAGCAAAGGAGAAACCCTAACCATGGCCCCTAGTCCAGAAACCACTACCCGGGCCCCTTCTTGACCCCCGCCCCCATTCTAAACCCTGCCTTGGTTTAGACCACTCTTCGGACACTCCTGATCCCCGTACCTCTTGCGGGTGCTTTTTCCTCACCCGCTTCAGGTACCGGGGGCTTCGACTGCCCCTTTTCGATTTGTCGAACTCCCTCTCCTTTGACTAGTTTCCCGGGCTTTCCCTCACGGTAGGGCAATTTTCGAATCGCCCCCATTTTTTGCGGACCAACCCCCGGTTTACTCCTAAACGCCAACGTCAATCTCCGGGTGATGCCCCCGTCGTTACCTTCCATTCTACTGGGAACGACCGACACGTCAAGCACCCCCTCTCCACGCTCAGTTTGGGACCACACAATGGACTAAATTTTTTATTTTTAAGACCAAACTTCTTCTTCTGCCTACCTTTTGACCATGTATTGCAAAGCGCTCCTGCGTCATTTTTTGGGGAGATATTTTATTCACGCTCTCAAGGCGGTACGCGCTTTGTCACTGTCCAGAATTTTCCCCAAGCTCATGATTTTCTTCCTTTCGAATATGATACTACTCCTTCACTATTTGAAAAAACTTTTTCAATTCTTGTAGGGGGACTGCCCATTCTGCCCATCCCAAAGTCCAACAGTTTTCCAGTCTTGGCAAGAAATTTTTTAAACAGCGGGAAAACCCAGGATCTCCCAACCCTCAAAGTAGACATTTTGCCCTTTTCCTCCCCGGGGGCGGGGGACGTTACCCTTGCAATGTGGCTTTTTTAAACTTTTGCACCCGGAAAACCCCCGTCCTCTGTATATGTCCGGGACATCGTTAAAAGTTGAAAGGTGATACCTACAAGCAACAATGTAAAAAATTGCTGGCGTTTTGGTCACCCACGAAAATTGCAGATCTATGGCCGAATCCCCCGTCTGGGGGCCCGACGCCCATTCTAATACATCTTGCAGCCCAACCTCCATCTTGCCTAATTTGTAATGAAGCTCACCCTTCGACTCCCCCCTTTGCCAGGTCTACTTAAAAAAACGGAAATCCGTTGCCTCAAAGGGGCAGAAGGTCCCCCTTATGCTATGGCAGTTACTCATCTCCCCCTCCAAGGGGACAAACCCCGTGTTTTTTTTCTCGTTTTTCCCCCAAACGCCCCCCCCACTTCGGGGCCCCATCTTCTGCGCCTCCTTGTTGTTACCCCTTTCCCAACCCATACGGATCTATTCCTTTTTGCTGCCTTGCCTGACTCCCGACTAAAAACTGGGTCTGTTTCACATCTTCGCTCCTTCCCCCAAAGCCCCAGATCGCAAGACCTCGTCGACACCTAATACCATCGCCCCTCTACTCGAAGCCCAAAAAAACCCATTGCTCAAACTTCTTTGCCCCTTTCCCTTTCCCTTCTCCGCCTCCACATTTTACCTTTCCAGCTCTGTACCTATTCTTCCCCTCCTCTGGCTCTATTACAATTTTGGGAGATTCACCCCCTCCTCGTACTATCCCTTTTCCACCCCCTCCCCCCCCAAGTTTCTCCCCTTCTGTCACCTCCCGGGTTTTCCCCTTTCTGTCCCCCCCCACACTTCATCTCCAGTCCCTTCACTTTTCCCCCCCCCTTACTTTGGTACAGTCCTTACTGTCCCAATCTTTACTCACCCTCCCCTCCTATCTCCAAAGGCTCCCATACATCTTTGAATTCAGAAACACTTGAACCATTTCAGAATATATTCAGAACTAAACCTTCAATGGACACTGTTTCATTTCCTGTTCCTTCTCTTCCCTCCCCATTTTCACAACCCATTCTTCGAAACCTCCTTCCTTCGCTACTTGAACTCTTCCAATGCCACCACATTTGATTTTCAAAACCCCCTAGCCCCGAAAAGGTGCTTTCCAACGGGCCAAAATTTTTTCCAGAATATGGCCCCCCCCCCCCGGGGCCTCGGGTAATCGGGGGAGCTTCAATGTTGCTTTCCGGGTTTTCCCCCTGTTGGTGCTTGCTTAAAAAACCAAAAATTAAACCGGCTTGTTTCCAACCATCTCGGGTATAATTTTTTGTTTCTTGGATCCTTTCCAGATGGGCCCTTTTAAATGAAATGCCCTTCTTTACGCAATGAAAATTCCCTCTGTCAATTTTTTGTCCAACCTCGTGCTTTACACTGCAGCCCGACCACTTAAATAAGGGTTTACAATATTTCTTTATATCTCTCCCCCTTCTCGAGCATTTTTCTATCCGCTTTACCTTTCTTTTTTCATCTTCCCCCACCACCTTTCTGTTACTTGGTGATTTTAATCCCCACCTTTTCCCTCTGGGGGGGGTTCATTGTGACCATGGCATTCATTGGGAGGCTTTTCTTCCCTCTCCCCCCCTCCATGTTTTAAATACGGGTACTCCCACCCCTTTTTATCCCCGTCTCTACCTCCTTTTCATCGTTTTCAGTCTGCCCCTTTTCCTCCACGCACTAACTTACCTGGTCTGTTTAACCCGACTTTCATACAGCGATCATTTTCCGAACATTCTTATTCTCCTTCCTATTCACCACCTTTCCGTGCCCTCGCTGGGAATTTGATCGGGGAAATGGGATTTACTCACACCCATCTTTTTGTGAGGTTCCTTCTCCCCCCATTGATGAGCTCCTACACATTTCTCGACATCAGTTTATACCCAGCCTTTTATTCTTACCCCAAACCTCAGGAGGCATTCCAGAAATGCGTGCCTTGGGGGTCTCCGCTTTTGCTCGGCGTACGTTTTAAAAGGGCGCATGGGGCAGGTACCCGGGCAATAGAAACCCCTGGGGAAACTTGTTTATTTTTAAACAGAAGCGTGCGATCGCTCGCCGTTCACCGTGAAAACTAAACCACTTGTTGGCGAGACTTGTTTTCCACCTCCCCTCTTCTTTATGGTGCAGCTGGAAAAAAGTGAGGAAAATTTGGGGGTAAATCCCCTGACCCCGGGTCCTGTTCTCGGGTCCCTGGTGTTGATATAGCAAAACCCCTCGACTTGCCATTGAACTTTGGGAAAACTGGCCGTATTTCCCGAGGGCTCCATCTTGCCCCCCCGTTTTTTTTCCCCAAAGTCTGCCAGAGAGTTAGAAACCCTTGGACTTTTTTCCTCGGAGAAGAACAGTATAATGGCCCTTTTTCACTTCAAGAATGGAGGGAACGCTCTCGCTTGCCGATCATCGGCAGCGGGCCTATGACATTCATATTCGTATGTTTCAACATTTACATCGGGCAGCCCTTTATCCCTTACACCCTTTTAATCTTATTTGGGGACAAGGAGTTCTTCCCCCGCTGTGAATTCCATTTTCCCCTTCCCCAAACCGGGTACTCAGGAAAAGATGCCTCCCCTATCGCCCCCTCGCTCTTTACAAGTGCAGTTTGCAAAAGTGATGGAACGCCTCGTAAAACGACGTTTAAAGTGGGATTTGGCCACAACAGTCTCTCCGAAAAAATATGGTTTCGTAAGGGTCGTTCTACCATGACCCCTTTTCTACGTTGGATACTATGTTCGTAATGCCTTTGGAATAATCCCCTCATTATTGCCATATTTTTTGACCTTTAGAAGGCATATGACACAACTTGGAGGGATAAAATTTTGGGCCCAGGGCCCTTCCTTAGGCCTCCGAGGCAATTCCATCCTTCCCTTAAGAACTTTTTTAAATGACAGACATTTCCGTGTTAGTCAAAAAATGTTCTTTCCCCGGCTTCGCCAACTGAAGGGTCCCTCAGGGGTGTGTTCTAACACAACACTTTTCTCCTTTTATAAAGATTTGGGCCCCTGTTCTTCCACCCAATATTTGGGCATCACTCAAGTTGATGATTCGCATTGCTTTTGAGGGGCGACTGAAACCTATTGCAGTTTTTTTCTCCAGCATGGGGGGTCGACCGTGTTTCCCTTGGGCCACCACACATGGGGTTTTTAAATTTTTAAGTACCAAAACCCCAAATTTCTTTCACTGACCTCGTTTTCTCCGATCTTTCCTTTTTATTCTAGGCTCCCGATCCCCGAACGTGATACAGTCAGGTTTCTAGGCCTTCTCTTTTACCGTCGGGGTTTAAACCCGGAAACCCCATTACCCCTCTGAAAGGGAACTTTCAAGCCCGGGTAAACCCTTTTTAAAAAAACCCTTGCTCATCTTTTCCCGGGGAGCTGCGGTTAATCTGCTTCGCCTACATTCCCCTCGGTTTTTTTTCGAAACCGATTGGTGCCAGATTTATTCCGGGTTCCTGAAATTCCTGTTAACCTTCCATCACCCGGAGTTTTCCGGGCTTTTTTCTTCCCCGTTGGGCCCCAAAAGGCAAAGTTCCTTTTTGGGGTGGCCCTTGGTTTATTTTCGCTCTCCGTTAAAACCTCCCCTTTTTAAAAACAAATTTTAAAATCTTTTTCGTTTGCCCCCCTGTTTTCCCCCCTTTTCTTTGCCTACATTCCTCTTTTTTCCCCCCGTTCCCCCCATATTTAGTAGCATTCCTTTCCCCCCCCCTGGGGGTCCCCCTTTTCTTTTCCCACTTTCCCTTGTAAATTCCTCAGGGGGGGGCCCCCTTTTTTTCTTTTTACTTCCCCTTTCCTCCCCCCTGGAAGTTCCGGGGTGGGGTTTGGCTTTTTCCCACTCGTCGAGGGCCCTTTACTTTTCGCTCTTTTTCTTGAACTTTCCATTTTTCCCATTCTATCGCCAAACCGGCCTTTTTGTAACCCGATCCCCCAGTCTCACGGCTTCGAAAAATTTTTTCACCCCTTTTTCCGTAACCAACTTTGGTCCCCATCTTCCAAAAAAAATTTTGTTTTTTTTTGGGGGCCCGGGATGTCTCAGGGAAAAAAACGAGCATCTTTCCGGTCACAGTATAGACTCCAATTTTTCCCACAGGGTTTATTTTTTGGAAATTTTTTTCATTACCCCCCTTGCCCCCGTTCCAACTTGGGGCAAACCGCCGTAAAAAAAATTCCCAAAAAAGATAGGTTTTTGGGTCCTGTCTTTAGTGGCCCCAATTGGGAGACCCCTCCCCCCCGCCTTTGCATTGGCCCACCTTTCTTCAGGTTTCATGGGGAATTTTCTGGAAAGGTTTCAATTCCGTTCGTTGCAAAATCGTTGTCCCCCCTCTTAACCCAAAAATTATAACCGCTTGTTTACCTCCTTTTCCCTTCCCCTTTTGCGATGGAACCCCAATCCCCTCCCTTCCTTGCAAAACTGTTTACTCCAAAACTCTGTGAGCTTTTCCCTCCCAGCCCTTTCGTTCCCGTTGTGCCCTTTCCCCTTAAACGCCCCCCTTTTATCCGTAACCTGTTGCTCATCCATCTCCCTTTTCCCACCTGATGCCCTCACTTCCTTCCTGCCCTGCACGCTGTATACCCCTTGTGGCTTAGCGCTTCTTTTGATTATAATAATAATAATAAATTAAGCAATTCATGACCCTTGTGGGTTTAGTGCTTTTTTAAAATTTAAAAATAAAAATTATTATTATTGTTTTTATTTTTATCATTGGAGCTGGGGCAGGGCAGCAAGGGTACCTACCAGTTCTTCTTTCTCAAAAAAACACGCCATCAAAACTTGTGAGGCCTAAGTAAAGTTCAACTACATAACCCCCACGAGACCACAACATGACCCAGAATACTAAGAATGAAACCCCAAACCTTAAACAAATTAAAAATCAAGGAAACAGCCCGCCAACCCAAACACTGCCTCTGCTCCCCAAAAACCACTTAACCCAAGCTCCGAAAAACAACCTTCCCCCTTTGCTACCAAAAATCTATTTCAGTGAACTATGAAAGGAATCGCAGAAGAAACAACATCAGTAATAAAAGAAAAACAGCAAGACCCTAAACTCAACTTGTCTCCCCAGCAGGACCCCGGTGTTCACAACCCCCTCACCGCCGCCACCCAGGGAACAACAACAACAACAAACAGGGCTGACTCCCCCCCAACTCCACCCCTTAAAAGGATTCATCCAAAAACCGGGTTGATTATTCCTGACAATATCAAGGACACATCGTTGCCTAGAAAATGAAATCAAAGAATCAAAGAAACACTCAGCGACGGAATCCAAGAAACCAACCTCGAGAATAAATCCAAAACCTGAAGAGAAGTTTACATCGGAAGTGTTGACACAAAAAATACTCTAAAAGCCTATACCCAGTCACACTGAGCAAATAACAAAATAAATTGAAGGTTTGAAGAACCAATCAAGGACTGGAATCAGAACATCACACTCGACAAAAAGAATACCTTGTTTTTCCAAACGAAAAAAATGAACAAGATAATTTTTCATGCATTTTATAATAAACAGTCCACACATTCCTAGTGACATAACACAAACACATGCAAAAAAACTGCTATCAGGATAATACAGACCCCTACAAGTCATCGGCAAAACAAAGAAACAAAGAAACACTTTTTTAGGAAAAACCCGGAAGTAAACACAGTAAAAATACAGACTTTATTCATACGATAAAGAAAGGACCAATTAAATCGCAAATTTCAAAGAAAAATGGGGGTGTAAATAAATGGAGTGCTAACAAAAAAACGTCAAAACCTTCTGTTAGGCTAGAAAACTTTAAAAAGGGAAAAAAAAATACATCAGTGTTTCATGCAATGGGAAATACATAAGGAAAAAAATCAACAGGGCAACAATATACCATCTAAACGAACAGATTCTCTACCCTTTCCCTTTGAAAACTGACATTTCGTAACAAAGAAAGTGCCCTTAATACATTAAACGTGTATCTATGGTGACGTTTCTATTATATTGACATTATTTTTTTTATTTTTTTTTTCATCACTATAATGCCAACTACCTCCAATACTCAACTCTTTCTTACTGCTATTAAATTTCTCATAATTTTAAATTACAAGCAAATCTTTCTCCAAAATTTAAAAATATTCTTATTCTTACCCGTCCATTTAATTTGTTTATCACTACTTTTTTTTTAGTCACTTTTCATTGTGTAGCAATTAGTGTATATTTCCCCAAATTACCTTTTGCAAGTACCAAAGCTACTTTTGCTGCTATACCAAATACCTCATTTTTTTTTCTTTTATTGTCAATAAACTGCCAATTATTTAATATTAAAATCAGAAACTTCTCCAAAACCCTATTATTTCATAGTGACCACCTGTCCATTTAAATTTTTTTTACCTTACTTAATTTTAGTCCCTTATATATTTTCTCCTTTTTTTTTTAGCTTTATAAACTACCCTAGTTTTATATTCACAATTGTTAAAATAATCAAGGGGCTAAAGTAGAAAAGTCACAATTTTGCCATTATATTCCAAAGCTCTTTATTTATTACCCCTTTTATTGTTACCACAACTTATTTAGTCCCCCTTTTATATTAAATTTTATACTAAATTCTAACTTTAAAGAATTACCTGTATATACTACCTACTAACAATTTTTCCCAACCCAAAAATTATCATCACTTTATTTGTATTAGTCCCTTTATATGTCCCCTTTATTTAGTTTAAAAAAAAAAAAGAAAAAAAAAAAAAACTCCTAGCTCATTTTTTTACATTTGTTAAAAAATTTCGGGTTCTATTTTTTAGCTTAAAAGACTATTTATTTTTTTTTATACTTAATTCTAAAAGTTTTTCACTACAAATCTCATGATTACAACATTGACCGATACCAACCCAAATGACTTAAATAATCAAAATTACGTAATTACTACACGCAAAACAATCAAAGGCACTTCTCATGCCAAAACAACATAACTATTTTTAACTCAATATCAATCTTTAAGAAAGCTTTACGATACCCAAGCATTACAAATTTCCCTTCACCAATGGGGTCCATCATTACACTAACAAAACCCGGGCTAAAGCCTGATAGAAACAGAGTTATGCCCTTCCGGTTACACACCATACACAACTGTAGGGCCCGACCCAAAAAGGGGGGGGCACAGCCATATATACTCAGACCCCAACTAGAATTATAAATATACTTCACAAGGGGTGAACATGGGGAATATATAATACCAAAATTTAAAAACCAAATACCTACAAAAACCTCTCACATGATAAACATCTACAGAGTTCCACAGTCAAACATTAGCCAATTTAGTCAAAACCTGGAAAAAATGATAACTGTGCACCATGAAAAAAGATCAAATTACTACTCTCAGGTGACTTCAATAAAATCTCCTCAAGACCAGGGGCCCACACTTACTGAATTCACAAACACAAAGAGTAAATGTATTTCTACCAAATAACAAAACCTACAAGAGTTACAGAGACTATGTTTCCCTATTGACCACATCTGGACCAAAACCCCATATCCCCTTTAAAATCAGGAAAAATTTACAGATAATACCACAACCACTCCCCCTACTTTCCTCATAAAACTCTTGGTAAATTCCCCCAAGCACTACAAAATCACCTTCAACTTCAAATGGGGCAGCCATTAATAATTTCACAACACAGTAGCAAACTTGACGGCACACTGACTAAAAAACTATACAGAATTGACGAAGTATTAATTTTTTCAAAAAAGACCCAATACCTCTATAACAAGCACTGCCTAAAAAAAACAACAATACACTAAGAGACTGAACAGTCCCTGGAAACACCCGCTTTTCCAAATCCTAAATACAAAACCCAAAAAAAAAAACAGTACAGAAGGGGTCACATAACCAGAGCCCAAACAAAACGTTACTCGTCAACCCAAACCCACCTATAAGAAGGGAAAAAAAAAATTGTATTATAAAACGATTATCCAACTTACAGTGATAAAAAAAAGACCGGGAAAACCCTATCAAAATTCTAGAACAAAAAAGAACATAAATAGCAAAATAAAATACAAAATCGAGAACCCCAACTCCCACCAAAAAAACAGCAAACAGCTCAATGATTCTTTTCCACTATGGACAAAACCTTGCCAATAAAAAAACCCAAACTCAATACCCCACCAAAGACACCCACGGGGAACTACCCGAAAACACTGTTCTAGCTCCGACTAACCCATACAAGTCCCCCTTTTTATCAACACAATAAAAAACAAGCAGGAGATTTTAAATTTCCTTACCAAACCCTTTATATACAAAAAAGTGTCACAATGCTATCACCAATCATTGCAACACCTTTAAAAAATCCATTTAACCTCCCCTTCCCTACGTACTCAAAATACAAGGGGCACCCCGATCCACAAAGGGAGACCAAAAAGGGGTTAATAATAAGGCCAATATCCAACTTACACCCCTCTCAAAAATCTTCGAAAAAATTTAAATTTATAAACAACTACTCCACCTTTTCTCCCAAAACATACTCAACCCCTCCAAATTTTATTCAGGGCCCAATTAAAAAAATTTAAAGAGCTATTATACACAGCAAAACTATAACACTGCAATAGAGAAAAAAAAAGTCCCACTGGGGATCTTCATTGACTTACGTAAAGCTTTGTACATTGACCAGACTTGCTCCACGTAAAATTGTCACACATGGGATAAAGGGGACTCCCCAACTACCTCAAGTCAACCTCAGCAACAAACCAAAAGTTATCAAATGGGGCAAACTCTTCTGCACAACCAATTACATTTTGGGGTCCCCCAGGAAGGCCTTGGCCCTCTTCTCTTTCTCCATAAAAATGACCTCCAAATGCTTCGCAATTACTCAAACCCACACTATTTGCAGATGACACTACATACGTCTTTTCC
>NW_026465274.1:0-14209 GCF_026875155.1 Cherax quadricarinatus
CTACCAATAAAGTGGTCAGAAATTGGCAATTTGGCCAATTTCATGCAAATTAAAAAAGATGCCAATTTCAAAATAGGGTAAAGAATAAACAATGTAGACATTCTTGGCATTAAAATAACATATCCTCTGTTCATCAGTCACATCTCTAGGCCCCTCTTATATTACTATTGCTTTCTATTTTGATTTTTTATTCATACAAAAAATACAAAATTTACTGCCATGCAGACTACTGCATTATTATAAAAATGGTACAAATAATATCAGTGCACTAATGAAAGAATATTAGACTCCCCAGTTGACGTGTATTGGACATGTGGTGTGATTTGCTTACTCTTGAACATTGGTAAAAATTGAACATTTCCACTACTTTGAGCTCAATTTCAAGGTCGTTTTCATCGTGAAATTAATAAAAAATCATCTCCGTTTCTGTAATATGTTTTTCATTTTATCACATGAGACCATGAAAACGAAAATACAACAATAAATATTATACGAAAATACACCTCAAATTCGGCATTTTAATCCAAAAAAATGGTCAATTTTTTTCTCATTATGCACTGCGTGCTGCAGGATTTTTTTTTATGTGGTGCACACTGACCACACAGACCCATTCTCTCACATGTGGGCCTACCAGGTTTCTCCTGCTTGATTTGAAGTCGCTAAAATTATTGAGTATATATAGGGTTAAGGGCCACCACTGAGAGAAGCCGTGTTGGTGGCGGTGGAGGACTTTGCCAGCACCACCATCACACTTAAACAATGTATGCAATTTATAAATAAGAAATATTTACATTTTAATTTATAAATAAGAAATATTTACATTTTAATTTATAAATAAGAAATATTTACATTTTAATTTATAAATAAGAAATATTTACAATTTAATTTATAAATAGGTAAGTTTATTCAGGCATACACAAATACAGTTACATAGATTACATAGATTACCATATGTGTAGAGTACCTAAGATAACTCAAAAAAGTCAGAGTGACTTACATACAGTAGGGCCCCACTTACACGGCAGGTTAGGTTCCAGGCTACTGCCGTAAAGCGGAAATCGCTGTCATGTGGAACACCCTTTTTTTCCACTTATAAATGCATACAAGTACTAGATAACAAGTTTACACTAACATATATTAAGTTAGCAATAGAACCAGGCACCAAAAAAACAATAAAAAAGTACAATACACACATAGTGCACTCATTACTTAATTTAAAACATTTATAGTCTTAATCTAAAGTGAGACAAGTAGTATTTGTTGTATGAAATCAAGTGTGGTATGTATGGTAGTCAGCTGGGCTATCATACCAGGCCACCCCACCTACACATAATATTCTATTACATTTAACCCTTTCAGGGTTTCGGCTGTACTAGTACAGCTTACGCACCAGTGTCCATGACGTACTAGTACTCATAAATTCTAGCGCCTTCAAATCTAGTGAGAGAAAGCTGGTAGGCCTACATATGAATGAATGGGTCTATGTGGTCAGTGTGCGCAGTATAAAAAAAATCCTGCAGCACACAGTGCGTAATGAGAAAAAAAAAAACTTTGACCATGTTTTTGGATTAAAACACCGAATTTGCACTATATTTTTGTATGGTATTTATTGTTGTATTCTAGTTTTTCCTGGTCTCATTGTATAGAATGGAAGACATATTACAGAAATTGAGATGATTTTGACTGGCTTTACAATGAAAAGTACCTCAAAATTGAGCTCAAATTAGCAGAAATGTTCGATTTTTACCAAAGTTCAAAAGTAAACAAATCATGCTACGCGTCCAATACACGTCAACTGGTGAGTTTAATATTTTTTCACAAGTGTGTCGATATTATTTATACCATTTCTACACTAATGCAGTAGTCTGCATAACAGTAAATCTTCTAATTTTTGTGAGAATAAAAATTCAAAGTGGAAAGCAAAAGAAATGTAAGAGGAGCCTGGGGCCGTGACTAATGAACAGAGGAAATGCTATTTTAGTGCCAGGAATGTCTTTCTTGTTTATTCTGGACCCTATTTGGAAATTGGCATCTTTTGAAATTTGTGTCAAATTGGCAAAATTGCTAAATTTTGACCACTGTATTGGATAGTTGAAGTCGGTAAATTGGTGGTTTCTTGTACTCATTCGATAGAAAAAATACTGTTCTAGCGAAATAGTTATGATTTTTGTTGACAAGTACATTGGAACTGGCCGAAAATAGGGCTCAAAGTGGGCAAAATCGCCGATGAGTAAACATCGTCGAGACCGCTAACTTCGTGAGAGCATAATTCCGTAAGTTTTCCAGCAAATTTCATACTTTTGGTGTCAAAAAGATCGGGAAAAGATTCTCTATCTTTTCATAAGAAAAAATATTTTTTTTTTTTTTTTAAATTTGGCCGACCCTGAGAACAAGTCTCGGAGAGGGCCTGTCGACCCTCAAAGGGTTAAGCATCCCAGGGAGATAAAATGCATATACAGTGGACCCCCACCTAACGTTGGCATCACATAACGTTAAATCCACCTAGCGATACATTTTATCGCTAAAATTTTGCCTCGCCTAGCACTAAAAAACTCGCTCAATGTGATTCGTCCAAGACGCGTCTATGTGTGGCCTAAGCCAGCCTCACTTGTTCCGCCGGTGGCATTGTTTACAAGCCAGCCTCCGCGGTAACATCCAAGCATACAATCGGAACATTTCGTATTATTACAGCGCTATTAGTGATTTCACCTGCAAAATAAGTGACCATGGGCCCCAAGAAAGCTTCTAGTGCCAACCCTACAGGAATAAGGGTGAGAATTACTATGGAGATGAAGAAAGAAATCATTGCTAAGTATGAAAGTGGAGTGCGTGTCTCCGAGCTGGCCAGGTTGCATAGTAAACCCCAATCAACCATCGCTACTATTGTGTCCAAGAAAACGGCAATCAAGGAAGCTGTTCTTGCCAAAGGTGCAACTTTGTTTTCGAAACAGAGATCGCAAGTGATAGAAGATGTTGAGAGACTGTTATTGGTGTGGATAAACGAAAAACAGATAGCAGGAGATAGCATCTCTCAAGCGATCATAAGTGAAAAGGCTAGGAAGTTGCATGACGATTTAATTAGAAAAATGCCTGCAACTAGTGATGAAGTGAGTGAATTTAAGGCCAGCAAAGGTTGGTTTGAGAGATTTAAGAAGCGTAGTGGCATGCATAGTGTGATAAGGCATGGTGAGGCTGCCAGATCGGACAACAAAGCAGCTGAAAAATATGTGCAGGAATTCAAGGAGTACATAGACAGTGAATGAAACCTGAACAAGTGTTTAATTGTGACGAAACAGGCCTGTTTTGGAAGAAAATGCCAAGCAGGACCTACATTACTGAGGAGGAAAAGGCACTCCCAAGACATAAGCCTACGAAAGACAGGCTTACTCTGCTAATGTGTGGCAATGCTAGTGGTGATTGCAAAGTGAAGCCTTTATTGGTGTATCACCCTGAAACTCCCAGAGCGTTCAGGCAAAAGAATATCCTCAAGGCTAATTTGTGTGTGCTGTGGAGGGCAAACAGTAAGGCATGGGTCACTAGGGACTTTTTCTATGACTGGTTACACCATGCATTTGCCCCCACTGTGAAAAATTACCTAACTGAAAATAAATTAGACCTTAAGTGCCTCCTGGTGTTAGACAATGCCCCTGGTCATCCTACAGACTTGGCAGAGCGACTTTGTGGGGACATGAGCTTCATTAAGGTCAAGTTTTTGCCTTCTAATACCACTCCTCTCCTGCAGCCCATGGACCAGCAGGTCATTGCAAACTTCAAGAAACTGTACACAAAAGCTCTGTTTGAAAGGTGCTTTGTAGTGACCTCAGAAACTCAAATGACTAAGAGAGTTTTGGAGAGATCACTTTAATATCCTCAATTGTGTAAACCTTATAGGTAAGGCTTGGGAGGGAGTGACTAAGAGGACCTTGAACTCTGCTGGAAGAAACTGTGGCCAGAATGTGTAGACAAAAGGGATTTTGAAGGATTGAGGCTAACCCTGGGATTCCTATGCCAGTTGAGGAATCAATTGTGGCATTGGGGAAGTCCTTGGGGTTGGAAGTTAGTGGGGAGGATGTGGAAGAGTTGGTGGAGGAGGACAATGAAGAACTAACCACTGATGAGCTGCTAGATCATCTTCAACAGCAAGAGGCCACACCTGAGGAAACTGCTTCAGAGGAGGGGAGAGAGAAATTGAAGAAGTTGCCTACTTCAAAGATTAAGGAAATCTGTGCAAAGTGGCTTGAAGTGCAAACCTTTATGGATGAAAATCACCCTCAGACAGCTGTTGCAAGCCGTGTTGGCAACCTGTACACTGACAATGTTGTGAACCACTTTAGGAAAGTCATAAAGGAGCGAGAGGTACAGACCTCTATGAACAGATATGTTGTGCGACAGAAGTCCAGTGACTCTGAAGCTGGTCCTAGTGGCATTAAAAGAAGAAGGGAAGTAACCCCTGAAAAGGAACTTGACACCTCAAGTCTTAATGGAAGGAGATTCCCCTTCTAAATATTAAGACCATCAACACTCTCCCCTCCTCCCATCCCATCAATCATCACCAGATCTTCAATAAAGGTAAGTGTCATGTAACTGTGCATGTCTTCTTCAGTTTGTGTGTATTAAAATTAATATTTCATGTGGTAAAAAAAAAAAAATTTCTTCATACTTTTGGGTGTCTTGCACGGATTAATTTGATTTCCATTATTTCTTATGGGGAAAATTAATTTGCCTAATGATAATTTCACCTAACATTGAGCTCTCAGGAATGGATTAATAGCGTTATGCGAGGGTCCACTGTACAGTTTACTCTTTACTTACCTTAAAATATTTGTAGTCTAAATCTAGGGTGAGATGAGTAGCATTTATTGTAAGAAATCAAGTGTGGTGTGTATGGTAGTCAGCTGGGCTACCATACCAGGCCATTCCACCCACACATACTATTCTATTACATTTAACCCTTTCAGGGTTTCGGCTGCACTAGTACGGCTTACGACCCAGGGTTTTTGACGTACTAGTACGCCTAAATTCTAGCGCCCTCAAATCTAGTGGGAGAAAGCTGGTAGGCATACATATGAAAGAATGGGTTTATGTGGTCAGTGTGTGCAGTTAAAAAAAAATCCTGCAGCACTCAGTGTGTAATGAGAAAAAAAAACTTTGACTGTGTTTTCGGAATAAAATAGCAACTTTGCACTGTATTTTCGTATGGTACTTATTATTGTATTCTAGTTTTCTTGGTCTCGTTTTATAGAATGGAAGACATATTACAGAAATTGATATGATTCTGACTGGTTTTACAATGACAAGTACCTCAAAATTGAGCTCAAAGTAGCAGAAATGTTCGATTTTACCAAAGTTCAAAAGTAAACAAATCAAGCCAAGCGTCCAATACACGTCAACTGGTGAGTCTAATATTCTTTCACAAGTGCGCCGATATTATTTATACCATTTCTACACTAATGCAGTAGTCTGCCTAACAGTAAATCTTCTATTTTTTGTAAGAATAAAAACCGAAAGTGGAAAGCCAAAGAAATATAAGAGGGGCCTGGGGATGTGACTAACGAACAGAGGAAATGTTATTTTAGTGCCAGGAATGTCTTTCTTGTTTATTCTGGACCCTGTTTGGAAATTGGCATCTTTTGAAATTTGTGTGAAATTGGCAAAATTGCTAAATTCTGACCACTGTACTGGATAGTTGAAATCAGTAAATGGGTGGTTTCTTGTACTCATTCAGTAGAAAAAATGGAGTTCAAGAGAAATAGTTATGATTTTTGTCGACTGGTACACAGGAATTGGCCGAAAATAGGGCTCAAAGTGGGCAAAATCGCCGATGCGTAAACATAGTCGAGACCGCTAACTTCGCGAGAGCATAATTCCGTAAGTTTTCCAGCAAATTTCATACTTTTGGTGTCATTATGATCGGGAAAAGATTCTCTATCTTTTCATACGAAAAAATAATTTTTTTTTTTAAATTTGGCCGACCCTGAGAACAAGTCTCGGAGAGGGCCTGTCGACCCTCAAAGGGTTCAGCATCCCAGAGTGATAAAATGCATATACAGTTCGCTCATTACTTACCTTAAAATATTTGTAGTCTTAATGTAGGGTCAAGGGTGAGTAAACGAGATAAAATGAATAAATGTGAGAGAGAAAGAATGAGTACATGAGAGAGGACAAGCGCAGAGTTATGTAAACAAACCAGGCAAACGTAAGTTTTGTAAAGAAAGTGTACACGTCTGGTTTGTGTACAAGTTACATTGTATACAGGTTGTCTCTACATTGATATGGTAGAATAAATAAAGAGGAACACTCTCATTCTCATGTAACACCCATTTTTAGAAGAAATGACGCTCTGAGTGAAGGCAATGGAAATAAGTCACTCTGACTTTTTTGGGTTATCCTAGGTTCTCTACACATATGCTGTTATGTATGATAATCTATGTAACTGTATTTGTGTATACCTGAATTCAATTCAATTCAATTCAAGTTTATTCTCTATAAGGGTTACAATGTGGGGTTTACAGGTTTTGGGCATTTTGTGGTTTACATGTTATAAAATACTAATTACAGAGGGGGCCACTAGGACACCTAGCATGGCTAGGCATTTCGAGCAGACTTAGATTAATTCTTAACATTAAATCCTTACAGATTACAGTATTAAGGCTAAGTGACTACATCATAATTTGTGAGTTTAGCAATGTGAATGCTTTTGTTTTGGCACAATACAAGGTGTCTATATTTGAGTTTCATAGGCAAACTTATGACTAGTTAGCATTTATTATTTTAAGATTTAAGATTAGTATTTCTGGGTTTATAGTCAGTGGGTAAGTGAGTGTAATTTTGAACCACCAGGTGGTTATCATGTAGTTAGTTGTTGGGGTGGATCAGGGAGATAAGATGTTTTCTAACTGTAGTTTTGAAAGTGATGAATGTGTCTGCAGTTCTAGAGTTTTCAGGTAGGGTGTTCCAGATTTTTAGGTCCTTTGAAATACAGTGGTCCCTTGTTTTTCGTAGTTAATCCGTTCCTGGAGTTACTACTATTATCGAAATCTACAATTTACGAATCAATTTCCCCCATAACAAATAATGTAAATACAATTAATCCGGTCCTGACACCAGAAGTATTAAAACAAAAAAAATTTTAACATGAAATATACATGTAGTACATAAACAATACAATGGGAAATGATGAATGAAACATTAATAGCATAACACTTACCGTTATTGGAGATTCTTCTTAGTGTATGGGAGACTGGAGGAGGAGAGAGATTGGATTGTTTACAGTTTGGAAGGGGAATCCCCTTCCATCAACACCTCAGGTACCAATTGCTTTTCTGGGTTGCTTCTCTTCTCTGTTTCTTAATGCCACTAGGACCAGCTTGAGAGTCACTGGAGTCCTGTCTCACAAAATAACCGTCCAGAGAGCTCTGTTTCTGGCGTCTCTTTAACACGTCCCTAAAATGGCCCAAGACTTTGTCACTGTACATGTTGCCAACATGGCTTGCAACAACCTTGTCAGGGTGATGTTTCTCCATAAATCTTTCCATCTTATCCCACATAGCAAAAATCTCTTTAATTTCTGAAGAAGGCACCTTCTTCCATCTCTCTTCCTCCTCCTCTGCAGCAAGATTCTGAGCTGCAATCTGTTGCTGTTCCTGCTGAAGCTCATGCAGCTCCTCAGTGGTTAGCTCTTCGTTGTGGTCTTCCACTAACTCTTCCACATCCTCCAAACTCACATCCAACCCCATGGAACTCCCCAGTGCCACAATTGAATTTAACAACAGACATAGGCTCATCAGTGTCAGTCCCCAAACCCTTCAAAATCCCTCTTGTTGACACAATCTGGCCACAATTTTCTCCAAGCAGAGTTCAAAGTCCTGGTAGTCACTCCCTCCCAAGCCATACCTATAAGGGTTATGCAATGGAGGATGCTGAAGTGTTCTCTCCAAATTTCTCTTATGGTCAAGTGAGTGTCTGTGGTCACAGTCAAGCACCTGTGAAACATTGCTTTGGTGTAGAGTTTTTTAAAGTTTGCAATGACCTGCTGATCCATGGGCTGGAGGAGAGGAGTGGTATTCGGAGGCAAGAACTTTACTGTGATGAACCCAAACTCCTCGAAAATTAGGTCATCCAAGTTTGGAGGATGAGCAGGTGCATTGTCCATTACTAGCAGGCACTTGAAATCCAATTTCTTTTCCAGGAGGTAATTCTTCACACTAGGGCCAAACACTTCATTGAACCACTCGACGAAAATTCCCTCGTGACCCATGCCTTACTATTAGATTTCCAATACACACACAATTTACTCTTCATAACATTGTTTTTCCTGAACACTCTGGGATTTTCAGAATGGTACACTAGTAATGGCTTCACTTTGAAATCCCCACTAGCATCAGCACAGAACATGAGCGTCAGCCTGTCTTTCAAAGGTTTGTGTCCTGGCATTGCCTTTTCCTCCCGTGTAATGAAGGTCCTCTTTGGCATTTTCTTCCAAAAGAGGCCTGTTTCGTCACAATTGAACACTTGTTCAGGTTTCAGCCCTTCAGCCTTTATGTACTCCTTGAATTCATGCACATATTTTTCAGCCGCCTTGTGGTCCGAACTGGCAGCCTCACCATGCCTTACCACACTGTGTATGCCAGTACGGTTCTTAAATCTCTCAGACCAACCTTTGCTGGCCTTAAATTCACTCACATCACCACTATTTGCAGGCAATTTCTTTACCAGATCTTTGTGCAACTGCCTAGACTTTTCACAAATAATAGAAGTCATAAGAGTATCTCCTGCTAATTGTTTCTCGCTTATCCACACCAATAATAACTTCTCAACATCTTCGAGTACTGGTGATCTCATTTTTGTCAGCATATTTACCCCCTTTGCAACAACAGCGTTCTTGATTTCCTTTTTCTTGGCCACTACGGAACATATGGTTGTTTAGGGTTTCTTATACATCCTGGCCAGTTCGGCTGCACTTGTGCCACTTTCATAGTGTTCAATGATGTTTTTCTTAAATTCAATTGTATTTCTCACCTTCTTTACCACAGGCTTGGCAATAGGAGCTTTCTTTGGAGCCATGGTAGCTTATTTAGCACTTGCAAGCACTAAAATGAGTGGAATTTTTATTATTATTATCACACTGGCCGATTCCCACCAAGGCAGGGTGGCCCGAAAAAGAAAAACTTGCACCATCATTCACTCCATCACTGTGTTGCCAGAAGGGTGCTTTACACTACAGTTTTTAAACTGCAACATTAACACCCCTCCTTCAGAGTGCAGGCACTGTACTTCCCATCTCCAGGACTCAAGTCCGGCCTGCCGGTTTCCCTGAATCCCTTCATAAATGTTACCTTGCTCACACTCCAACAGCACGTCAAGTATTAAAAACCATTTGTCTCCATTCACTCATATCAAACACGCTCACGCATGTCCGCTGAAAGTCCAAGCCCCTCGCACACAAAACCTCCTTTACCCCCTCCCTCCAACCTTTCTAAGCCGACCCTACCCCACCTTCCTTCCACTACAGACTGATACCACTCTTGAAGTCATTCTGTTTCGCTCCATTCTCTCTACATGTCTGAACCACCTCAACAACCCTTCCTCAGTCCTCTGGACAACAGTTTTGGCAATCCTGCACCTCCTCCGAACTTCCAAATTACGAATTCTCTGCATTATATTCACACCACACATTGCCCTCAGACATGACATCTCCACTGCCTCCAGCCTTCTCCTCACTGCAACATTCATCACCCATGCTTCACACCCATGTAAGAGCTGTTGGTAAAACTATACTCTCATACATTCCCTCTTTGCCTCCAAGGACAAAGTTCTTTGTCTCCACAGACTCCTAAGTGCACCGCTCACCCTTTTCCCCTCATCAATTCTATGATTCACCTCATCTTTCATAGACCCATCCGCTGACACGTCCACTCCCAAATATCTGAATACATTCACCTCCTCCATACTCTCTCCCTCCAATCTGATATCCAATCTTTCATCACCTAATCTTTTTGTTATCCTCATAACCTTACTCTTTCCTGTATTCACTTTTAATTTTCTTCTTTTGCACACCCTACCAAATACATCCACCAATCTCTGCAACTTCTCTTCAGAATCTCCCAAGAGCACAGTGTCATCAGCAAAGAGCAACTGTGACAACTCCCACTGAGTGGAATATTATGAAATATTTCGTAGGAGCACATGAGGGGACCTTCGCTCACTGGTAAACAATACCAGACTGGCTGGGTAGGGATTCTGCCCCGGCTCACACCGTGCGTACGCGTCCCGGACGAACTACTATTCGTGAGTCAACCTACGATTAGCGAGCCCATGTTTATACGAAAATATCCATATGATTTCCGAAATCTACGATTCCCGAGAACTACGATTATCGAGGGACCACTGTACATAAATTTTTGTAAAGGTTTAGTCAAACACAGGAATGTCATAGAGATGTTTGTGTCTGGTGTTTATGCCTGTGGATCCTGTCACAACTATCAAGAAAGCGTTTTAGGTCAAGGTTAATATTGGAATTTAAGGTCCTGTAGATATAGATTGCACAATAGTAAGTGTGGATGTTCTGAACAGGGAGTAAGTTTAGATCTATGAAGAGTGGGGGGTGTGTTGCCAGGGATGGATTTAGTGATTATTTTTACTGCAGCTTTTTGTTGGGTTATTATTGGCTTTAGGTGTGTTGCTGCAGTTGAACCCAAGCACAGATAACACAGGTGAGGTATGGATATATAAGTGAATGGTATAGTGTGAGAAATGCAGTTTGCGGTACGTAGTATCGTATCTTGGAGAGGATCCCCACCGTTTTGGATACTTTTTTTGTTATGTGTTTTATATGGGTGCTGAAATTCAGGTTGTTGTCAAGGTATACCTGGAGTTTACCTGGAGAGAGTTCCGGGGGTCAATGCCCCGCGGCCGGTCTGTGACCAGGCCTCCTGGTGGATCAGCGCCTGATCAACCAGGCTGTTGCTGCTGGCTGCACGCAAAACCAACGTACGAGCCACAGCCCGGCTGATCAGGAACTGACTTTAGGTGCTTGTCCAGTGCCAGCTTGAAGACTGCCAGGGGTCTGTTGGTAATCCCCCTTATGTGTGCTGGGAGGCAGTTGAACAGTCTCGGGCCCCTGACACTTATTGTATGGTCTCTTAACGTGCTAGTGACACCCCTGCTTTTCATTGGGGGGATGGTGCATCGTCTGCCAAGTCTTTTGCTTTCGTAGTGAGTGAAGGAATTTGCCAAGGAATTTGCCCTCATTATGTCTGGCAATTAGAGTGTTGTCGATCTTAATGTTAAGTTGCGCAACACCTGCTCTGCTACCAAACATAATACAGTGGACCCCGGTTAACGATATTTTTTCACTCCAGAAGTATGTTCGGGTGCCAGTACTGACCGAGTTTGTTCCCATAATGAATATTGTGAAGTAGATTAGTCCATTTCAGACCCCCAAACTACACTGTACAAATGCACTTACATAAATACACTTACATAATTGGTCGCATTCGGAGGTGATCGTTATGCGGGGGTCCACTGTATAGTAGGTTTTGCCAGTGTTAAGAGTAAATTTTTGGCTGTCATCCAAGTCGATATTTTGAGCAGCTCCTCGTTAACAATGGTGTTGAGGGTAGCAAGATTAGGGTGGGAGATGACGCAAGTCGTGTCGTCAGCAAAGAGAATGGGTTTCAGGTGTTGGGATATGTTTGGAAGATCACTGATGTAAATGAGGAAGAGCAGGGGTCCAAGGATACTTCCCTGCAGAACTCCAGTATCAAGTGGCCGTATTGATGAGGCTGTGTCTTTAATGGTGACATACTGATACCTATTAGAAAGGTAGGATTTAAAATATGCAAGCGCATGGCCTCTTATACCATAGTGGTCAAGTTTGTGGAGTAGGATGCAGTGGTCTACTGTGTCAAACGCTTTTCTTAGGTCAATAAAAATTCCTAGTGGATATTCCTTATTTTCCAATGCTTTGTAAAGCAGGTCTAGCATTTTTATAATTGCATCATTAGTGCTTTTATTTTTCCTGAATCCAAATTGGCAGGGGTTGAGTATCTTTTGTGACGTTATAAATGAATATAGTCTCCTGTGCACGAGTTTCTCGAAGATTCTGGATAGCAATGGTAAGTTTGATATTGTTTGATATAGTTTGATATTGGAATAAACTTACATACATACGAAAGGAATAATTTTCTACAGTTACCCCCAGTAACACATTTTCTCTTATGTTAGACTAGAGAAAATGTTAGTCTTGCCATCACTCATACAAGTTATCTGGCTACCACATCTCATATTTATGTTTATTTATTCTATTGTGGGGTGTATTTATCATCTTTATATGTTATGTATCGTGTTTATTATATAATTTTGAAAAAATATCATGGATGGATTAATGAAAATGCATATATTAGCATAATGTACGACATTTAATGAGACACGGTGATTATTATTTTTATTATTATTATTATTATTATTATTTCTAATATGGCATCATTTGTGTAAGTCGTCTGGCTACCACATCTCATATTTATGTTTATTTATTCTACTGTGGGGTGTATTTATCATCTTTACATGTTATGCATCATGTTTATTACATAATTTTGAAAAAATATCATAGATGGATTAATGAAAATGTGTATATTAACATAGTATACAACATTTAAATGAGACTCGGCGATTATCATCATTACTAATATGACGTCTCGAGATATAAGACACTCTTACTGATTTTAATGTGTATCTGCATGCCAGGACAGTATGTAAGTTTATTTAGGTACAGGTATACATAAGTATAATTATCAGAGTATATATAAAATATGAAATAACTTTTAAAAACACTTGAAATTTTGGAGTTTCCAGACATAATGGAGAGACTTAGTGCTTATGGATCTCACAGATAATGCAAACTAACAGGGTGGGGCATCGTAACCGTATTAGAAAGTCGGGTGGGGGGGGAGCCGTATAGCGAGTTTTGGTCATAATTTGAAATGACCATATTAGCGGAATGCTGTAAAGCGAAACCCCATAAAGCGGGGCCCTACTGTATTTCCATTGGGGTCCTTTAATATTTACACTTAATATATTTACTTTTATGCTCACCCTTTTATATTTACATTTACCTTGGAGGTGTTATTTTAATTAGTTAGTTTGACGGAGGAGATGCTGGCAGAGGTTTAGGATAGTGGAAGATAGCAGGCCGGTGTATGTTCAGCGGATGTACACACATCCAACAACATTGGAAGTTACTTTCATGTCATTTTTCTATCGCTTACTTGCCTAACTTACTTGCTACACTGTTAATTCTACACTTTATCGCTGGCTGGCACTATAGCCTTTATTGATACCTGCTGCTTTAGTATTGTACATATCACAGAATCAATGAATCACTGCAGAAGGCACATTCTCCCCTCTCTCTTCCTCCTCCACTTTGGTACTTAGCTACAAGTTTTTTCTTGGATTTTATTGTGTTTCTTTCCCTCTTTATGACAGGGCTGGCACTAGAAACTTTCTTTGGGCCCATGGTGGCTTATTTAGTGGCTACAAGCACTAAAAACACTGGAATAATACAAAATACATTGCAGGTACACTTGGAATCAACCAAAACAGCTTGTAAACACTGGCACACTGGCTGTACATGGAGTCTTGGAGTGGCTGGGCCCGCTCAGGCTGCGCTCCGGTCCCATGGACAAGTTCGGGACGAACGTCATTAGATGACGTTTTTGCCATTGGTAGAGTCATTTTTATTATGCCAAGGAGCGCCGTTAGACGAATTTGCCGTTACATGATGCCACCGTTAGATGAGGGTCCACTGTATCTGAAAACATTCACGTCTTCCATACTCCATACTAATTCTTCTTTATCTACATCATTTGATACCCTAATCACCTTACTCTTATCTATGTTCACTTTCAACTTTCTACCTTTACACACCCATTACACACTCATTACTTACCTTAAAATATTTGTAGTCTTATGTAGGGTGAGAGGTGAGTAAATGAGGTAAAACAGATAAATGAGAGTGAGAGAACAAGTAAATTAGAGAGGAGACACAGAGGATGTAAACAAACACGTCTGGTTCTGGTTGATACACGTTCATCTATACATAACATCTCATATAATAATAATAATAATAAGAAGAAGAAAATATAATATATAATAATATAATAATAATAATAATAATAATAATAATAATAATAATAATAATAATAATACTTTT
>NW_026465275.1:0-14382 GCF_026875155.1 Cherax quadricarinatus
GAATAAAAGGGGCCGTCGGCACCAAAACGGGGGCATTCGGCCAAGACTGCAATATTTCGCTGGGTGACTAAAACGCCAGCAATTTCTACACTGTTACGGTGTAGGTATCACCTTTCGAACTTGTAACCGATGTCCCGCGACATATACAGAGGACGGGAGTTCTTGGCTCTCAAAAGGTAAACGAGCCACATTGCAAGGGTAACGTCTCCGCCCCCGGGCAGGAAGGACATAAGTGTCTACTTTGAGGATTGGGAGATCCTGGAGTTCCAGTTGTTCAAGAATGTCATTGCCACATGACTGGAAATTCTGTTGGACTATGGTATGGGGGCAGAATGACAGTACCACTACAAGAATTGAGAGAAAGATGTTTTTCAATAGTGATAGTAGTAGTATTGATATTCGAAAGGAGAGAAAGATCATGAGCCTGGGTAGCATCCTGGACAGTGACGATGCGCGTACCGCTCTTGAGAGTGTGAAATGAAATATCTCTACCAACATGACGCAGGAGCGCTTTGCCAATACTATGGTCAGAAAGGTAGGCAGAAGAAGTCGGTCTTAAAGTAAAGAATTTAGTCCATTGTGTGGTCCGAAACTGAGCGTGGAGAGGGAGTGCATGACGTGTCGGTCTTTTCCAAGTAGAATCGGAAGGTAACGAAGGAGCATCATCAGGAGATTGACATTGGCGTTTAGGAGTAGGACCAGAGTTGGTCCAGCGTGAAATGGGCGGGCGATTCGAAAATTGCTGTACCGTAGAGGGAGAAGCCGGAAGCATAGTCAAAGGAGAGCGGAGTTCAGACAAATCGAAGGAGTCAGTCGAAGCCCTGGTACCTGAAGCGGGTGAGGAAACAGCACCAGCAAGAGGTACAGGGGCATCATGAGTGTCCGAAGAGTGGTCTAAAAACAAGGCAGGGTCAGAATGGGGTGCGGTTCAAGAAGGGGCCCAGGGGGTAGTGGGTTCATGGATTGGGTTCTCCATGGTTAGGTTACTCCTTTGCTTTTTGTTTTTAAGAAAAAAAAAATAAAACTAAAAAAAGGGGGGAGCGGGGAGGAATAGTTCCCAGGAGGAATGAAAGGGCCGGAAATCTCCCTCCGCGCCCAAGAGGACCTCAGCACCGCTAGTAGCGCAGATGCAGCATGAAACCCGTGCCATACCCTACGCTTCATGCCAGTAAACCAGCAATCCGGGATAGCAACCTCACATCTACCGAGCTACCTCGGTGGACGAGAGGGCGGCCGGATATCCGCCACAAAGCATACCTCCCTCGGCCACCACCCCCGGAATCCGAAAGGAGGCTTCCAGAGATACACCCATCGCCCGAAAGACACCCAAAGCTACTCCGGGATACCGGAGAGGGATTGGGACATCCCCAGGCGATCCAGATTCCATGGCAAACTACGCCACCGCCAAGAACCTCAACGGAATGGGATGGACCCCGGTATCCTTTCCCCTACCTAGGAACTAGCGCGCCTGTGGGAGAAATCCCGAAGGGCAAAAGGGAGGGGTGGGGAGGAGGATGGGATAGGGGAGGGGAGATTGGGGGGTAATTAGGTTTGGTCTGAGGAAGAGACCGACAGGTCTAATTCCTCAGACCAAGAGCCTCTTCACCACGCCAAGGATTATTATAATAAAAAAGAAGCGCTAAGCCACAAGGACTATAC
The DNA here is from genome assembly GCF_026875155.1 of Cherax quadricarinatus. Taxonomy (NCBI): domain Eukaryota; kingdom Metazoa; phylum Arthropoda; class Malacostraca; order Decapoda; family Parastacidae; genus Cherax; species Cherax quadricarinatus. The sequence goes on from NW_026465275.1 coordinate 1,660, forward strand.
AGCGCTGCAGGGCAGGAAGGAAGCGAGGGCATCAGGGGGCAAAAGGGAGATGGATGAGTAATAGGTTACGGATAACAGCGGGTAGTGGATGGTGAAAGGGTAAAGGGCAGCAAGAGACTGAACTAGAAAGGGCTGAGGGGAGTGCGTAAGGTATCATCATCAGAGTTTTGTGAGTAAATCAGTCGTTGTCAAGGCACTCCTATGCCGTGTTGGTCAAAATATTTTCTTTTCATGGTCTTAAGAGAGGTACGAGCATCGTCACCGTACAGAATGCTACCCAGGCTCATGAGCTTTCTCGTCTTTCCCATATCGATACTGTTCCTGTAACTATTTAAAAGCATCATTCCCTCAATTCTTGTAGTGGTACTGTCATTCTGCCCCATACCATAGTTCAACAAAATTTCCAGACATGTGGCACTGACATTCTTGAACAGCTGGAACTCCAAGATCTCCCAATCCTCAAGGCAGACACTCACACATTCTCCTGCCCGCGGGCGGAGACGATACCCTAGCAATGTGGCTCGTTTAACTTGTGACAGCCGTGAACTCCATCCTCAGTTTATGTAGCAGACATCGGTTACACGTTCGAAAGGTGATCCCTACACCGCAACAGTGTAGAAATTGCTGCGATTTGGCCATCCAGCGAAATATTGCAGATCTATCGCCGAATGCCCAGTCCTGTGGTGCCGATGACCATTCTAATACGTCTTGCAATCGACCTCCCTCTTGCCTTAATTGTCACGAGGCTCACCCTTCGTACTCTCGCCGTGTCAAGTCTACTTAAACGAGCGGGAAATCCGTTACCTCAAAGAGGCAGAAGGTCTCCCTTATGCCATGGCAGATTCTCATCTATGCCTCCAAGGGAGACTACCTCGTGTTTCTTATTCCCGTGTTTCAAATGTCCCCCCTTCTGGTATCCCATCTTCTGCACCCACCTCTGTGGTTACCTCTCCCATAGTCACTCCTGTAGCTAATTCTTTTGCTGTCCTCGGCTCAGACGTCCCTACTTCAACGTCTCAGTCTGATCTCGCTTCTTAGTGTTCTCTCACAAGCCTCAGTAGCGTCAAGATCTCGTATGACACCTCTACTTCTCAAAAGTCAAAAAAAGGTCCGTTAACCACCTCCTACCCATTTTCCACCTCCTCATTTTCCCTTCCCTGTCTCTGTACCTGGTTCTCCCCCTCTCACTGGCTCTGTACAAGTGGAGAGGTTCACCCTCCTCCTCGTACTGTACCTTCTCCCCTGTTCCCTCCCAAGTTTCTTCCTCTTCTGCCACCTCCCAGGTTTCTGCCTCTTATGTCCCCTTCCACGCTTCTCCAGTATCCATCCACCCTTCCCCCCCCCCTACCTTGGTACAGTCCATTACAGTTCCAATCTTTACTCATCCTCCCCCTACCATTTCCAATATTGTCTCCCATACGACGTCTCTGAATCTGAAACACTTGAAGCAATCTCTGAATATATTGCAGAGACCAAACCATCAAGGGACACTGATCCACCCTCCGCTCCTTCTCTCTCCTCTACTCCATCTGCACAACTCCTTTCTTCACAGCACACCGTTCCTTCGCTGTTTGAACGTTTTTCCACTGTCTCCGCATGTGGACTTTTCTAACCCCTCTAGTCCCGTAGGAACCCTTACCTGCGGATTTCAGGTATCTTATCATTGCCAATCATGGCCTATTTACAGTGGAATATACGCAGCCTCAGGGGTAATCGTGTGAGCTTCAGATGTTACTCTCCCAGTTTTTCCCTGTTGGGGTTTGCTTACAGGAACCCAAAATACACTGCTGTTATCTCTCCCATCTCAGGCTATAATTTATTGTATTCTTCAGATCCTTTTCCTGATGGGACCTTTAATGAAAATGCCCTTCTTCTACGCACTGATATTCCGTACCATCAGCTATTTGTTCGTACTTCGCTGCATTACACAGCAGCCCGTATCCCTTGCATAGGTGGTATACCTCTGTTCTTTATATCTCTCTCCTCTCGGGCATTATCTATTCCGGATATTGCCTTTCTTGTTTCGTCATTACCACCACCGATTCTGTTACTTGGTGATTTTAATGCCCACCATTTCCTCTGGGGGGTCTCACTGTGATTCCTGTGGCATTCAGTTAGAGGCTTTTCTTGCCACCCACCCCCTCCATGTTTTAAATACAGGTACTCGCACCCATTTTGATCCTCGGACTCGCACTCTCTTGCATCGATCTCTCAGTCTGCTCTTCCTCCGCCGCATTAGACTTCACTTGGTCTGTTCTTCCGGACTTACATGACAGCTATCATTTCCCAATCATTCTTACTTCCCCTTCATATTCACCACCTCTTCGCATCCCACGCTGGCAATTTGATCAGGCAAATACTCACACCTAACTGTTTTTAGAGAGGTTCCTTCTTCGTCCTCCATCGATGAGCTTTTACACCTCTTCTCGTCCTCCATTTTAACCGCAGCTTCTCATTCTATACCCCAAACTTCGGGCAGGCATTCTCAGAAATGCGTGCCTTGGTGGTCTCCTGCTTGTGCAGTACGTTTGAAACGCGCTGCATGGGGCAGGTATCGGTACAATAGAACCAAAGAGAGACTTCTGATTTTAAGCAGAAGCGTGCGATCGCTCGCCGTGTCATCCGTGATGCTAAACGCACTTGCTGGCGAGATATGTCTCCACCATCACCTCTGCTTCCTCTATTGAGTGCAGTCTGAAAAAAGTACGAAAACTGAGTGGTAAATATCTCCTGACCCGGCTCCTGTTCTGCGGGTTGCCGGTGTTGATATAGCAAACCCACTAGATGTTGCCAATGAAATTGGCAATCATGTGGTCCGTATTTCTCAGGGACTCCATCTATGCCCCTCATTTCTTTCCTCAAAGTCTGCCAGAGAGTTAGCACCCTTGGACTTTTCTTCTCTCAGGGAAGAACAGTATAATGTGCCTTTTACACTTCAAGAACTGGAGGCAACACTCTCAGCTTGCTGATCATCGGCAGCTGGGCCTGACGACATTCATATTCGTATGCTACAACATTTACATCAGTCAGCCCTTGCAGTCCTATTACGCCTTTACAATCTTATTTGGTCACAAGGAGTTCTCCACAGCTGTGGAAAATCCGCAAACCAGGCACTACGGGACATAAAACCTCCCACTATCGTCCCATTGCTCTTACCAGTGCAGTTTGCAAAGTGATGGAACACCTAGTAAATAGACGTTTAGTGTGGTATTTAGAGACACACAACAGTCTCTCCACTCGTCAATATGGCTTTCGTAAGGGACGTTCTACCAAGACCCCTTACTACACTTGGATACGTATGTTCGTAATGCCTTTGCGAATAACCACTTCGTATTGCCATATTTTTTGACCTTGAGAAGGCATATGACACTACTTGGAGGTATAATATTTTAGCCCAAGCCCACTCCTTAGGCCTTCGAGGCAATCTAACCATCCTTCCTTAAGAACTTTTTAACTGACAGGCATTTCCGTGTTCGGGTTAATAATGTGCTCTCTCCCCGGACTTTATCCAAGCTGAAGGTGTCCCCCAGGGATGTGTCCTGAGCACAACACTTTTTCCTCCTTGCTATTAATGATTTGGCCTCTAGTCTTCCATCAAATATTTGGTCATCACTCTATGTTGATGACTTCGCTATTGCCTGTGCAGGCGCTGACTGTCACCTTATTACAGTTTCTCTCCAGCATGCAGTCGATTGTGTTTCCAATTGGGCCACCACATGTGGGTTTAAATTTTCCAGCACTAAAACCTCCAAAATCTTGGTTATCTCAGTACAATTTTTTTAGTACAGTTTACGTGCAGGATAACACTTAACCCATTGGTGTTATACAATGTTATTAACGTTGCAGGGACTATGGGGATATGGCTTATTGTACTAACAGGTCTCTGAACAGATAGTTTTTTCCTAGTCTTGCTCAGTAAATTCTGAGGATACCATTCTGTTAGTTAATTGGGTCAAGTAGGGATGGAGAGGAAAAAGCCAGCACTGCAAGTGGTCCTGAGGTTTAGTGGCAGGATTGTGGTTTCTTGTGTTTTTTGAAAATGTTACAACCACTTTAAAAAGTTTTTCTGCTCATAATAATAAAATTAATTTTGCTAAATAATATACAGTTGAGAGTAAAAAATAAGGGTTATTTTGCAAGGAATATATGTATATACTCCTATTAGATTCCCCATTATAATCAAGAAAATATAACCACTTACCAGTCCCTTAAACCATGCAATTTCCCACACTTAATACAAGCAGAATTCAAGGTACCTTTTGTCTTCATATACCATGTATGCCTTGGCTAGTAAATACAGATTCCTGAAGTCAAGTATCATAAAAGTTAATTGTTATGGAAGAAAAAGCCCTGCAGTGATGTCAGGTAAATCCTTCCAAATAGTGCCAAGAAAATTTAAACCTCATTTAAGCCAATATCAAATGAAACTCAAAAAGCTTACAGTGGATGCTCACTTCTGTGCAACAGTGAGAGGGAAAGCAACTTAGTATAGGACCTATTACGTGGAGACCCTTGTAGGTTTAGCACTTCTTTTTTATTATACTCCGCGTGGATGCCGTTTGTAATTGCTTGTAAACACTTATTGCAGTCTTTTTTTTTTTTTTGATCTTGAAAAGCATGGCAATATAACGCTGTATAGCCCTTGTGGCTTAGCGCTTCTTTCTGATTATAATAATAATAATAATGGCAATATAACATCTTGGTTCAAGCTCATTCTTTAGGCCTTTGGGTCAGTCTGCCACTTTTCCTTTTAAAATTTGTGTCTGTGACTATCCAGGCTAAAGGTGTGTCTCAGGGTTGTGCTCTTAGCACACACTAATTGCTATTAAAGACTTTGCCTCTGTTCCATCTAATGTGTGGCTGTCACTTTGTTGATTTTGCGATGGAGCTGTCACCTAGTAGCAGCCTCTCCAGAATGCTATCGTCCATATTTCACACTGGGCCAGTACTCATGGGGTTTAAGTTTCTAAAACACATTAAATTAGTTTTACTAGATGCCTCTGTTAGGTCTAATGCAGTGTTATACCTGGTTCCCGTATCCCTGAACATGATGTGCTCAGGTTTCTCGGCCTTCTGTTTATCGACTGTGCGAATAATCACTCGGTTATTGCCATATTTTTTGACCTTGAGAAGGCATATGACACAACTTGGAGGTATAATATTTTGGCCCAGGCCCATTCCTTAGGCCTCCGAGGCAATCTACCATCCTTCCTTAAGAACTTTTTAACTGACAGACATTTCCGTGTTCGAGTCAATAATGTTCTTTTCCCGGACTTCGTCCAAGCTGAAGGTGTCCCTCAGGGATGTGTTCTAAGCACAACACTTTCTCCTTGCTATAAATGATTTGGCCTCTGTTCTTCCACCCAATATTTGGTCATCACTCTATGTTGATGACTTCGCTATTGCTTGTGCAGGCGCTGACTGTCATCTTATTGCAGTTTCTCTCCAGCATGCAGTCGACCGTGTTTCCACTTGGGTCACCACGCATGGGTTTAAATTTTCAAGTACCAAAACTCACCAAATTACTTTCACTAGACGCTCTGTTATCTCCGATCATCCTTTGTATCTCTATGGCTCCCGTATCCCCGAACGTGATACAATCAGGTTTCTAGGACTTCTTTGACCGTAGGTTATCCTGGAAACCTCGCATTACCTCTCTGAAGGCAACCTGTCACAGCCGGCTAAACCTTCTTAAAACCCTTGCTCATCTTTCCTGGGGAGCTGATCGTCGAACTCTGCTTCGCCTACATTCAGCCCTCGTTTTATCGAAACTCGATTATGGTGACCAGATTTATTCCGCGGCCTCTCCTGCTACTCTCTCTAGCCTTAACTCTATCCATCACCAAGGATTACGTTTGTGCCTTGGTGCTTTTCGCTCTTCCCCTGTTGAGAGCCTCTATACAGAAGCGAATGTTCCATCCTTGTCTGATCGCCGTGATGCCCATTGCCTTCGCTACTATGTACGCTCTCACAATCCTTCCATTTATAGAATGGTCACCGATATTAGTAGACATTCTTTATTCGTTCGCCGCCCCTGTTTGCTCCGTCCCTTTTCTCTTTGCCTACATTCACTCTTGTCTTCCCTTCAGTTACCACCTTTATATGTTCATGTAGCATCTCACTTTTCCCTACCCCCCTGGGAAGTTCCAGCTGTTCGGGTCTGTTCTTTCTCACTCCCTTGCTCGAAAGCTCAACTGCGTACGGTGGCTTCCCGCTGTCTTTTTCTTGATCACTTCCAATCCCATTCTCATGCCACCGCTGTGTACACAGATGGCTCTAAGTCTTCAGACGGCGTCAGATTCGCAGCAGTGTTTCTGGACAGCGTCGTGCGGGGGCATTTACTATCTTCAGCTAGCATTTTTACTGCTGAACTGTATGCCATTCTTGCAGCACTTATTCGTATCGCATCTATGCCTGTGTCATCATTTGTAGTAGTCTCAGACTCCCTTAGTGCTCTACAGGCTAATGAAAATTTGATACATCTCATCCCCTAGTTCTCCGTATCCAACTTTGGCTACGCCATATCTCTACCAAACAAAGATATTGTTTTTTTGTTGGGTCCCTGGTCATAGTTGACGTACAGGGCAATGAACAGGCAGACACTGCTGGCGCGTCAGCAGTACATGACCTACCAATGTCCTATCGAGGTGTTTCCATTTCTGGACTATTTTGCTGCAATAGCTACCCACCTTCGCACCCGTTGGGAACAACGTGGTCAACTCTGCTCGGTAACAAACTTCATTCTAGTAAACCGAGCATTGGTTACTGGCCGTCTTCTTGTCATCAGTGCCGAGGTTGGGAGACCACTCTCTCCTGCCTTCACATTGGCCACACTCGTCTTACTTATGGGTATCTCATGGAGAGGCACCCTGTTCCTCTCTGTGAGCAGTGTCAAGTTCCAGTATCGATTAGCCACATTCTGTTAGACTGCCCTCTCTATCAACGAGCACGCAGAATTTACCTCCAACGTCGTCTTCGTTCTACTACTCTCTCTTTACCTTCCCTTCTTGCTGATGGACCCTCCTTTAATCCTGACTCTCTCATTGACTTCTTGACAACGACTGATTTTACTCCCACAAACTCTGATGATACTTTTCGCACTCCCCTCAGCCCTTTCTAGTTCAGTCTCTTGCTGCCCTTTACCCTTTCACCATCCACTACCCCGCTGTTATCCGTAACCTATTACTCATCCATCTCCCTTCCTTCCTGCCCTGCAGCGCTGTATAGTCCTTATGGCTTAGCGCTTCTTTTTGATTATAATAATAATAATAATGTGAATCTTACACGATAATACAAACACCTTACATTGTGAACGAGTCTCCACGTTGGTAAAGTAGAATAAAGAGCAACACTCCCATTTTCATGTAACACATGTTCAAGCATTTCCAGTAATTTAAGTGCTTTAACTGGCGTGTGCCATAAATGATCTTCGTATTTGTTCCAGCTGTGATATTTCTCCTGCTTTGAATGGGGCCATCAGCACTGAGCAATATTCCAAACGAGGGAACAAAAGCGATTTGAAGCGTTACCATTATTTACCTTGTTTTGAAAGTTCTCAATACCCACCCCTTCATCCTCCTGGCTGTTGTGATCTTTGTCTTATTATGTTCTTTGAAAGAAAGGTCAGCTGACATAATTATGCAAGTCTTTTTTTGTGTTCCTTCTATTCTATTTGGTGACCCTCTTGATTTGTGTATACAGTGTTCCTTTTGAGTTTTTCATTCTTTCCATGATCTACTAAGGTCATACAGTGCTGCAGGCAGGAATTGGATGCAGGATCAAAGGATAAGCAAGGGGGAGAGGACAGCAAAAGTTTGAGACTATGCTTCTGCTCAATCCCCAAATATTAGCATGGTATAAAATACCCATCATCAGCATCTACCTGAGGCTTTGTAACAAGTGATGGTGCAGGTCATGGAGCCTAATAAAATTCACTTTGGACACCATGACTACAGTTTTAAACTGGAGAAACCTGTTGCATATTAAATTGTGCAACAATGTTTAAAGTTTTGGAGTAGATGGTGTATTTGTCAATACATATATGCATAAGAGATTCTGAAGAGAAGTGCAAAACTTAGTTGAGAAATTTTGAAGGGTATGTAAAGTGAATGTAGAAAAGAGCAAGGTGATAAAATTAACAAAATGGAGTGTGGAGGAAGTGAATGTTTTCATATAGTTGGGAGTAAACATGTCAGCTAATGAGTCTAAGAAAATAAATCACAAAATAAAACAAGGGGGAAAAAAGGTAGGTGTAGAGGCGTCTGTGCAAAGAAAGCAAGTTAATGGAAGCAAAAAGGGAAATGTACCAGAATATATTGATACTAACAGTTTTATATGGGTGAGTCATTGTAGGAAGGAAACTGGAGCTGTCATGTTCAAGAGCAATGTGTAGTGTAACTACTGTACATAGAACTCTTGAGTGTAGAAATTAAAAGATAGAGTGGGGATACTAAAGATATAATTCAGAGGCCAGAGTAGATGTTGAGACTTTGGGTATGTAAGCTGAAAAGAGCTCATTTCACAAATTGCAGTAAAATGAGAATTGCATGGAAATACAAAGTTTTATTTAAGCAATAATGTTCATATAGTCCATCTACAACAAATAACTAGGCCCTCAGCCTCTTGCTAAAGAGCGTTCCTCCTCCAATTACTGCATTACATGATAGCGACTGTAACACTGAGGACAGATATTACTTACCAGAGCATATACTTTCAAGTGCTGATTCTAGTGATAGCAGCATCATATTCTGGTAAAGTAAACCTGTGGTTCAGGCTTGTTATGACTTTCTTATGCCTGCTCCCACTAGAGAATAAAACTGACAACAAATGTGCTCTTTGTGGGGGGTTAACACAAAAACCCAAAAAAAGTTTAAAAAAAAAAAAAAAAGGTGCAGCTGCTTTAACAATTTAGTGTGTTCAAGGATTACCAAACCTTAAAAATCTTTTAAATTACAATAAAAAACAAAATTTTAAACCCCCAAACAAAATTAAAACCCTATTTTTAAAAAACAATAAGTAACTTTCTAAACAGTGAAAAAAGTTTCCCAAATTTTCACCATTTTTTCTTTTTTTGGGGGTGGGCCCCTCATTTCCCCCCCCCCAGGGTTTTCCCAGCTTGCACAGATTTTTTAATTTTTAAATTTACATTAAGAAAGTATTTAAAAAAACTTTTGGATTAAAAGGGGCAGGAAAGATACTACAGAATGACGGAACACCCCAAAAGGCAAAAGAATTGTATATGACCTCAATCTAACACTTTGAAACCCAAATGGGTTTTTTCCAGAACAAAAAATTTGAAACAAACCCTCAACTATGATGGTAAAAAAGCAAACTGAATCAAAAATAAGTCAGCCTATCATATTTAGAATAATAATGCTCATTGCTTTTCAAAGCAGGGAAAAAAGTCAAACCTAAAAAAACCCCTTTTTTTCTTGTATAGAAAAAACTGGAAAAACCCGGGAATATTTCAAAGTTTTTGTAATGCCCCTTTCAAAACAGAAGAACCTGAAAATGTGGAAAAGAAGAAAAATAAAAAGGGCCCCCAATTTTACTGGGGTTTTAAATAAAATTTCGTAGAGGTAGGGAAGGGAAAATAAAAAATAAGTGTTTCGGAAAGGATTAAAACATTCCCTGGCCCAAAGGGAAAATTCCCGATTCTTCTTTTAAACATTTTTTTTTTTTTTACCGTATCAGGGAAGGGTTTTAAAAGGAAAATTTTGGGCCAAATTCCCTTTGGGAAAAAAATGCCAGGGTCAATCAACTTATAATAGCTAGTAGAGCTGCAATCAAAGTGACAGCTTTGTTTTATCAGGCAGAAACCCCCCAAGGGAGGGGTTTCCCTTTTTTGCTTTGGGGGGGGGCTCTTGATCTAGGGAATTGGGGTTTTTTGCCCAAATTTCCCCAAATTAAACCTGAAAAACCTTCCATTTTCCCCCCCCCACTGTGTTGTATAATCGTATGGGTTTAGCGCTTTCCCCTTTTTAAAAATAATATTAATCCTCCTTGTAAACCCAAGAATGGGGAAAGCTTTTTGGGAAAAATGGGCTTCAAATTTTTTAATAAAAGGGGGAGAATTCAAATTTTCAAATCATGTTTCAGTTTTTGAATTTTGGGTTTTCCCTTTAATTTAAACCCAAAAGGGAAAGAGGGGAATGGGGGATGAAAATCAAAATGCTGGGTTTTTATTTTTAAAAAAAATAAAAATGGTCAAGCAAGTGCCAAGCAATACTATTTAATTTTTATTAAAAATCAAAAAGCGCCAAAAACCCACAAAAGGGGCAAACAAATGCTGCAGGGGGGAAAAAAAAAATGGTTCTGGGGGGATAAAAAAAGCTAGGTGGAGAGGGGAAACAAGGCCCAAGGGGGAGGGAAAAGGGGTGGAAAAGGGGCGCAAGGGCTGTGTGGGCAAAAATTCAAACTGTAAAGGGGGTTGCTGACAAAAAAAATCAAAAAATGATTGTAAGTTTAAAAGGCAGGGCTAAACAGCCCAAAAAAGGGAAGATAAGGGGGAAGAAGGGAGTAAGGGGGGGCTTGTCGTCCCGGGGGTAAATCCCCGCAAATCGCTGGGAAAAGGGCAAGCTACAAGAAAGTGAAGAAATGAAAAAAAGGGGCCCAAAAAACCTCACAGGGGGAACAGGGGTTTTCATTCCACGAATACCCATGGGTTTTAAAGGGGAGTATGGCCAAAGCGGAGACAAAAATGCGTCTCCCCAGTCGCAACGGTGGAAAGAAGATTGCTACCCAAACCCAAAAAATTGGGTTTAAAAAGAGTGCAAATTTTTTATGGGGGTATGCCTGACCACCGTTGTTGCCCGTGGCCATGAAAACAGGCCGAGATGACTGAAAATAATCTCTTAATGGAATAGGATACTTATAGGAAACCAGAAGATCATGCACTGCTGACCGCACAGCAGCATCCACTTGTTCATTGCACTGCACGTCAACGTGTCCAGGGACCCAACAGAAAACGACGTCTTTGGGTTTTGCTAGCCACACAATGCAACCATAGTTGAATATGAATCACCTAATGGATGAGGGGAATTAAGTTGTTTTAATGGTTTTGTAAAGCACTGAGGGAATCTGAAATGATCACAAACATAGAAGGAGACATACATGAAATACGGAGCAGTGCTATGAGAATGGCTTACACCTTGGCAGTAAAAATACTAGCCGAGTAACAAATTGCATATGAATGGTTCAGAGAACAGACACTTTGATAAATTAGACACATGTGAAACCCTTTTGGGGTATCTTTATTGAGGAAACGTTTCGCCACAGTGGCTTCATCAGTCCATATAAAGGGAGAATCTTGAAGAACCCAGGACTGAAGGTTGAGGGACTGATTACCTCTTTTCCCTCCTGTTGTTCAAGATTCTCCTTTGTATGGACTGATGAAGCCACTGTGTTGAAACGTTTCCTTCAATAAAGATACCCAAGAGTTGCACGTGTCTAATTTATCACGAGTAACAAATGACCTTGGACAACATCGTCAGGGAATACTGCCATGAACCCCAAAACCGTCAGAAGATTTAGAACCATCTGTGTAAACAGGAATGGCATGAGCATGTGACCGGAAGTGATCAAGAAAAGGAGGGGCAAAAAAGCAGTCGTAGGTAGGAGAGCTTTGGTGCATGGCAGTAGGGGGGAGCAGATACGAAATGTCGGAACCTTTCCCCAGGGAAGGGAAAAGGCAAATGCTAAATTAACATACACAGGAGACAACTGGAAGAGAAAAACCGGAGAGAAAACAGTCGGAGTAATGGGGGCATCGAACAAATAAGGGCTTCTACTAACGTCTAAGACCAACCTATACATAGACGGAATATGAAGGTCATGAGAGCGGACATAGCAACAAAGGCAATGACATCATGACTATTAGCTAAGGAAGGAACATTCACCTCAGCATAGAGGCTTTCAACAGGGGAATGAATGAAAGGCAAAAAGGCATAAACATAGACCCTGATAATGAAGGGGATCCAACTTAGAAAGTGTGGTAGGAGAAGTTGCAGAATAGACTTGGTTGCAATGCAAACAGAGGAGAGTCCAACGATCTGCTCCCCAAAAAACGATGTGCAAGAATTTTGAGGAGATTCAGCTGACCATGGCAAGCTGCCTTCAAAGAGGAAATGTTGGGTTCCATGTCAACTGGGAATCGAAGAGAAGGCCAAGAAACTTGACCGCATCACATTCTGGAATACGAGAGCCGTGTAAATACAGGGAATATTTGGGACAAGAGGACGTTGTGAAGGTAACGACATGGTTTTCGTACTAGAAAATTTAAATCCACGAGAAGTGGCCCAATGGGAAAAATCAGTCATTCGCATCGGAGGGAGGCCGCTACCAGGCAACAGTCAGTGCTGCTTTAGCTATAGCGAAGTCATCCACATAAAGTGACGGCCAAAATGCAATGAAAGAACTGAAGGTAGGTCATTTATATCCAAGACAAAAAGGGTGTGCTAAGAACACACCTTGTGGGACACCCCTTGGGCCGACAAGTTTGAGGAAAGTGAGGTTGAAATGGACACAAAAAAGTCTGTCAATGAAAAGCGTAAGTAAAGTTGTAGATAACCCAGAGGGCCCAAGGGGTGGGCTTGGGCTAAAATGTTTTCCCCAAAGGGGGTCATATACCTTCTCAAATAAAAAAAAAAAAAGACGCTAGGGGGGAGGTTTTTTTAGCCCCGGGATTTTGCACATACGTATCCCCAAGGGGCAAGGGGATCAAAA
>NW_026465276.1:0-14201 GCF_026875155.1 Cherax quadricarinatus
TCTTTCAAACAAAAGTTGGTATACTTTTACCCATTAAAGGGAATCTTGTAATTGACGAGTCTTTGATTTTTTCAAAGGGAAACTGTCTTCAAGCAGTATATACCGGCAAAAAAAACCCTTTTTTGGTTTAAAAATTTGTTTGACTCTATGATTGGACGTGCCTGGTTTTGGGAAATTGTTATACACGGGTATTTAAAACATTGAAAGATACCAAGATGTTATTGGGAAATCTCAGGTTGACATAGTGAGAAACAGATGGCCCCTTATCTTGGTAAGGGCCATACATTATATACCGATAACTGGTACACAAGCCCATTACTCAGTGATTTCATGTAGTGAACAAGACAGATGTGTGTGGCACAGTGCGTTCTAATCGTAAACATTTTGCCCAGCTCAATGCAGGTGTTCGTGGTGATGACGTGCAAGTGTTTACTGCCAATGACATCATGGCATTACGGTGGCATGACAAACGAGATGTCACATTGTTGACAACCATTCACCGTAATGAAATGCAAGACAGTGGCAAAGTTGATCGAGTGACTAATAAAACGTATTCGAAACCAGTGTCAGTGATTGATCATACACAAAACATGCGCTTGGTGTTGACAAGTGTGACATGCAGTTTGATTTTGTTGACTGTGTTCGTAAGAGTTCAAGTGGTACATGAAACTTTTCTTCCATCTCATGGACTTTTTCAATGCTGAATGCATATAATATTTACCAAATAAAGACTGGTAACAGACCACCGTATGGTGAATTTTGTTTGTCTGTTGTCAGACAACTCATAATGAAGTACCAGGTAACAACACCTGCAATACAACATGGTCCTCGAATTCATCACAATATACCCAAAGCTTTTTTGAGGAGAGAAGGTGATCATTTCATAATACAGCTTCCTTAAAACTCAAAAGAAATTTGCTCAAAGAGATGCATTGTCGTGCAAAAACAAAACGACGGCAACAAAGACGCAAAGACACTGGGTTTTATGTGTGAGGAATGTAAGGTGCCTCTGTGCGGTGCCTTGTTTAAAGGAGTTCCAAAAGCTCCAGCAGTTCTAAAACCCATGTCCAAGTGATTGTAAATATGTAAATATATATAGAACATTAGTATTATAACAATATTTGTGCATGTTTATTGTAATAAACAACAGTGGTAAACAATAATATGAAAATAACTTAGTGGGGTTTATTGTGTTCAATACAGTGAGTATTATAATATCATTATATACAGTATTGGTCCTCAGGCCCCAAATGTTAGCGGAATAGAAAAAAATTGGAAAAGAAAAGAAAAAAAAAAACAAAAACAACAAAATAATATAATACGCGTATGTGGAATTCGTCGATGTTGCCACCACCACTCATTTTCTATAAACTTCTTGGCACTGTATCTCGGTAAGTAATGATCAGATTCTAATTTTTTTTTATTTTATTAACTTCACAAAAATATGCTCTTTAATTTCTGTAAGAAAAAATAATTTTTTTTTTTCAAATTTCTTGGACACTGGTGCGTGACTTCAGATTTTGGCCTTGGACCCTGAAAGGGTTAAAATTTTCCTCAAATTAGTTGGTGTAAAATGAAGAATATAATACTGCTTATAAAATTGTGGGGTTGTGTGACTATTAGAAAATTTTACATGACAGAAGAAACCAACACTCACTGAGATTGCAACAAAAATGGAGGATAAAAAATAAAAAAGGGAGTGTATCAGCAATAACTGGGCGCAGCAGAAGAACCAAGATCCTTACATCTCTATTTTTCTTCCATCTGAGGTTCCCTAACAACCCTGTGATGGCCTAGAAAAGACCCACATAACACTGACATGTTGTCATGTTGGGGGGTATTGGAATGAAAGGGATAATTGAAGAATATGTGAGTAATCGGGGGGAGTAATTGGGAGGGAGTAGGTAGGGGGGGAGACAGAAGTGAGCGGGAAGGAGGCAGGGAGGTAGGTATGACAGGTCAATGGTGACCACCACAACACTCATTAACTCTACACACTCACTACCGTATGACTCACCCACTCTTCACTCACTCCATCTTATTTCTTAATTTTTTTATTAACACAATGGCCAATTCCCACCAAAGGCAGGGTGGCCTGAAAAAGTAAAACTTTCACAATCATTCACTCCATCACTGTCTTCCCAGAGGGTGCCTTACACTACAGTTTATAAAACTGCAACATTAACACCCCTCCTTTTCAGAGTGCAGGCACTGTATTTCCCCATCTCCAGGACTCAAGTCCGGCCTGCCAGTTTCCCTGAATCCCTTCATAAATGTTACTCTGCTCACACTCCAACAGCACGTCAAGTAATTAAAAACCATTTGTCTCCATTCACTCCTATCAAACATGCTCTTGCATGCTTGCTGGAAATCCAATACCCATGCACACAAAACCTCCTTTACCCCCTCCCTCCAACCGTTCCTAGGCCGCGACCCCTACCCCATCTTCCTTCCACTACAGATTGATACACTCTTGAAGTCATTCTGTCCGAACCACCTCAACAACCCTTCCTCAGCTCTCTGGACAACAGTTTTGGCAATCCCGCACCTCCTCCTAACTTCCAAACTACGAATTCTCTGCATTTTATTCACACCACACATGGGCCCTCAGGGCATGACATCCCCCACTGCCTCCAGCCCTTCTCCTGCTGCAACATTCATCACCCCGGGTTCACCACCCATATAAGAAGTTGGGTAAAACTATACTCTGAAACATTCCCTCTTTGCCTCAAAGGACAAAGTTCTTTGTCTCCACAGACTCCTAAATGCATTGCTCACCCTTTTCCCCTCATCAATTCTATGATTCACCTCATCTTTCATAGACCCATTTGCTGACACGTCCACTCCCAAATATCTGAATACATTCACCTCCTCCATACTCTCTCCCTCCAATCTGATATCCATTTCTTCATCCCCTAACTTTTTGTTATCCTCATAACCTTACTCTTTCCTGTATTCACTTTCAATTTTGTTCTTTTACATACCCTACCAAATTAAATCCCCCAAACCTCTGCAATTTTTATTCAGAATCTGTTCAGAATCTTCATCTTTTAACTCCACACCTCTTTGCCAAGACCCTTGCTTTTACTTCTCTTAAAAACCCCATCTATAAATATATTGAACAACCAAGGTGACATCACACATCCTTATCTAAGGCCTACTTTTACTGGGAAATGATCTCCCTCTTTCCTACATACTCTAACTTGAGCCAAACCTATCCTCATAAAAAACTCTTCATTGCTTTCATTAACCTACCTCCTATACCATACACCTGCAACATCTGCCACAATGCCGCCCTATCCACCCTGTCATACGCCTTTTCCAAATCCATAAATGCCACAATAACCTCTTTAGCCTAATCTACATACTGTTCACTTATATGTCTCACTGTAAACACTTTTCTGTACCCCCCCCCCCCCTACCTTTCCTAAAGCCTCCCTTTTCATCTGCTATCCTATTCTCCGTCTTACTCTTTTTTCTTTCAATAATAACTCTACCATACACTTTACCAGGTATACTCAGCAGACTATTTTTTTTTATTAACACATTGGCTGATTCCCACCAAGGCAGGGTGGCCCGAAAAAGAAAAACTTTCATCATCATTCACTCCATCATTGTCTTGCCAGAAGGGTGCTTACACTACAGTTTTTTAAATTGCAATATTAAAAACCCCTCCTTCAGAGTGCAGGCACTGTACTTCCCATCTCCAGGACTCAAGTCTGGCCTGCCGGTTTCCCTGAATCCTTTCATAAATGTTACTTTGCTCACACTCCAACAGCACGTCAAGTATTAAAATCCATTTGTCTCCATTCACTCCTATCAAACATGCTCCCGCATGTCCGCCGGAAGTCCAAGCCTCTTGCACACAAAACCTTCTTTAACCCTTCCCTCCAACCTTTCCTAGGCCGACCCCTACCCCACCTTCCTTCCACTACAGACTGATACACTCTTGAAGTCATTCTGTTTTGCTCCATTCTCTCTACATGTCTGAACCACCTCAACAACCCTTCCTCAGCCCTCTCAGTTAGGCCTGAGTGGTTGAGGGGAGAGGACGTGTGTGTGTAGAGGGAAGTCCTAGGCCTTCTATATCAGAACTGCTTATCTCACCTGACTGATAACTCATCATGCAACAAATATCGTTGGAGCGCAGCTGAATTGCTGCTGGAACTCTTATGTGTGAACTGTGACTAGTGATATACCTAGTGAAACACAAACATCTTGATTTGAAGTGGCTGTAGGAGGCTACACCTTCACTCCACCTCGCCTCCCTCCCCCCTTTCCTCGATTGGAATCACCATTCGCCTCTATTTACTTTGGTCTAGAGGCGGTTTTTGCCAAAAACATAAATGCTGATGCCCCTGTTTAGTCCTCGTGCCACACTCCACTCACCTACAAAAAAAGTTCCCGTTGCCTACCCTGGCTACAAGCAAATATCCTAGGGTTTGTTAAATGCGCGTTTGTTTAATATTTGCACGAGTGGATTTCATGACTTTGGACATTGTGCTACCATCAGTACCCACGTAGGTTTAAAAAATGGGGAAAAGTTGGCCCCCGGGGGGACCTTTTAAAAAGGCATTAACCGCATCCACTTCCCCCCATATGCGTGTGTCCAGTGAGGTGAATTTTCCCTTCCTGGGCTTTCCTATTTACCGGGTTCCCCTTGCCTCGCCCTTATTTTACATATGATAAGGGGGGTTTAACCCCAAACCAGGCTAAAAACTTTTTTTTAACTGTAAAAGCCGAGGTTCACTTAAACATATTAATTTGTCTGATTTATTTGTCACAAGGGAAAATTTTTCTGTCATTCCCCCGACACGTGTGCTAGCTGTGTTTAAATGCTGCGGGTTTTGGGGAAAAAAGAGTGGTGCAAAATTGGAACTCTGAGACGACTGTGGCCCCCTGAATGACCTTTTAAAATCGCACTGCGACCCGCAGGCCACTACACCCCCAAATTTCGTTCTAGCGAGGTGAATATCCCCTTCCCCCTTTTCCTTTATTCACCGGTATCCCTTTTGCCTTTTGCCCGGTGAAATCCCGTCGCATGGTATAGTATGGTGTTTACGTAATATGGTGGAAAACGGGTTTGAAAAATTTTTTAGTAAACAGGGCCGGGGAAAAAAAACGAGGCTTCAGGGAAAAACTTTCTGAAAACAATCATGGGCGCCACCCCCCCAAAACTGCAGGGGTTTGTTCCCCGACAACACTGATCAAGGCCAAGTTTAATGGTTTTTTTTTGAAAATGTGTAAACAAAACTGGGGGAAAACGATCAAAATTTGTCCGCGATGAGGTTAAATCGTCTTTTTTTGGCCAAAATTTTAGCATTTATGACAAACTTCTCACTCCGAATATGCCAAATCAAAATCCCAAATGCCCCCCCCAAGGGGCCCCAAAGTGCTTATTTTCTTACAAGTCAACAAGCATTGAAACCTAATTCTGGGGTCAGACAAGTTTCAAGCCCGCGACTTTTTCCCAAAGGTCTGTATTTTGAGTGGACTGGGGCCGGAGACTCTGCACGCTATATTTTATCCCGTTTTAGCCTTTAACAACCTATTACATTGCTTGTACGACCTCCTCAAAGTGAGTTATTTGTGTCAAAGCTGGGGCCCCATCGCCCGGAAAGGGGGCCCATCTAAGTCACACTGGTGTGCAGGGTGTTTCCCAAAATGCTCACCCTTTCTGAACGGTGTTATGTTTATGATAAAACAGAACAGATTTTTGCAAAAAAATTGTTAAATTTGGGGTAAGCCCCTCGGGAGTCACAGCAGCCTTTCTGACTGCATTTGTGGGGGCCCTGTTTCGAATCGCACCCAAACTGCACTTCACCCGGTTACCCCTCATAAGGGGCCTCCGGGGACTCCCGGGTTACCTGGGTTTTTGGAATACTGGCTCATGCTCCCTCAGACAATTTGGGGTTGAGCCCCTCACCGGGGGAACCCACTCAAAGACCCCCCTCACATCGGGGGGTAAAATCCCAGCCTACTGGTCAGCCGACAGTCACCAAATAGCTCAGCTGCCCGGGGACTTCACGCCCTCCAGATGTTCCAAGTCTTGCCCCCTGTGGAAATTAAAAACCTGATGTCGCGCATAAAAATACGGGAAACACAAAAATTTCCCCCTGAAACAAAAACCCTTAAAAAAACACAAGGAAAAGATGTTTTAGAGTGAACCAATAAAAAGATTGTCAAAATTTTGGGTGAAAAAAAGGTGAAAGGGCTGTTTTGAACAAGGAGGGGGTTGGGTTCTTTTTCACAGTAATGACAAATAAAAATATTTGTGTTGATAACTGTAGTGAGATCATAACAAAGGCTATGGGGTAAATTAAATTTTTTAGTAAAAATTTAGACCTGTAATAAAAGGGTGGGGGAAGGTGGGATGGGGGCAAGGGTTGGTCTAAATTTTAGGAATAGTGGATGAGCAAAATTTTAAGTGGGGGGAAGGGAGTGTGAGGGAGAGCGGGGGTTTGCCCTATAATGTTAGTAATAGTGGGAGCTTTAATTTTAAAAGTGGTGGTGAAGATTGTGAGAGATTTGGTGGTTTTTCTATAATGTTAGTAATATGATGACATAAAAAGTGGTGGTGAAAGAGTGTGTTATTTTATTTAAACAAAAGACATTATTTTAAAACAATATGTTGCAAATGAAATGAACCAATTTTTTGGTAGTGGCGCGGTTGTGACATTTTTGTATGTTGCATTTTAATTTTTAGGGGAGGGGGGAAAATGTAAAGGGGTGGTGGTGCCCACCTTTTATCATTCACACATAAACAGCTTCATGCTCTGGGTTTACGAAAAACTCCCACGAGGCCTTAAAACGGGAGGTGCCTTAAAAAAACTAAATGGAAAAGGGGTTTAAGCACTGTTGAAAATTGAAAAGGTCTGCTATTTATATAAAAAATTTTTTTCATTATGCTGAAAAAACTCATGTGATTCCGGGACTACTATAATAAAACAAAACCCCGTATAAACTTTCTTAAAACGGGAATATTGCATAAATTAAAAAAAAGACTTCCTGAATTTTCATCCTAAAGTAACCACCGCCCTTTTGATGTTGTGTGGTTTTCAAGAGTGCGGGAGTCCCTAAAAAACCCCAACCCCAAAATTCCCATCTTTTTTGTTAAAATTTTTAACCCTTTAAATCTACTAACTTTTTGTTTCATATATTAAAAAATCATTTTCCCCCAAAAATTTCTTGCACATAAGAAAAAAAGGGGGGCCTAAAATACCCGGGTTTGTTTTTTTTTATATAGGGAACTTGCTAAAAACCCATTTTTAATTTGTTTTCCCCTGCGAAAAAAATTTTAAATTTTAACTTGGACCCCCAATTTGTGCCCCTTCGGGGCCTACTCTTATTTTTGGGGGGATTACAATGCGAGCCCAAAAAACTTTGGAAAACTCACATTTTGGGGTAATCGTAATGGAAATAAACCTGTTGTCACTTTTAAAAACGTCATGAAAATTTGCCCAAAATTTGTAGGTGCCCGGGAACCCAAAACATATCTTTTGGAGGCGTCCTTGATCTGTCCCGGGGCTTCAACTTATTTTCTGCCAGCGGGTGAGTTTTTCCTTTGGAAACAGAAAAATTAAGGTTGTCATTTCCCAGGCAACCTCTCTAGATATTGGGAAATTATTTCCCTTTCCCTGGTGGATATTAAAAGGGGAAATTTTTAAATGCCCCACAGACCCAGAAATGATAAACTTTGTTGCACATGTGACTGACTTTTTATAATTCCTATGAGTGTTCCTCTTAGAAAACCTTTAACAATGTTCTTGTAGCAGTTTTTCCAGAACTATTAAAGAGCCGCCCCCCTGCAACCTTTTGGGTTACAAAACCCCAACAAATTTTCCTTTTAATAATCATACCTCCTTAAAAAAACCATACTTATTACAATGTTTTCGAAACTTCGTACACTAAAACTTATTTGCTCGCGGGACTGGGGCCTACCATAGAAAAATCGTCCCCGGGGAATGCTGGGTTTTCCCCAAACTCCCCTTGCTGCTGCCAAGAGCGTATGACAGAGCTCCCGGAAAACCCGACGGGGGAAAAAATTTGTAAACGGTTTTTAATGCTCCCCCCCCCTTTTTACCCGGGGCAGGGGGGGGGACATAAAAATAGAAATTAAGGGAAAAAACAAAAAGGGGAAAGATCGCCCCCTCACCCCTTTGGGCATGGGGGCGAATGGGGGGGGTTTAGTCTTTGCTTGGGTTTCTACATCTACCATTAACAACTTCCCGTACCACACGGAAATTTTTAAAATGTTAATTTGATGCAAGGGAGAGACTTGTTTCCCTTTATGCTCATTTAAGGCAGATGATTGCAACTTTTCCTTTTCATAAAAAAGAACTTGATGCAGGGGCAAAACTAAGGGCAACCCACAGCCTGGTGAGGATGGAAATTACTTAAACTACTCAGATTGTTTGTTGGGAGTACCAGGTAACCCTTTTCCTTAATTATAAAATTGAGTATGTA
This sequence comes from Cherax quadricarinatus, assembly GCF_026875155.1. Lineage (NCBI taxonomy): Eukaryota > Metazoa > Arthropoda > Malacostraca > Decapoda > Parastacidae > Cherax > Cherax quadricarinatus. The sequence goes on from NW_026465276.1 coordinate 8,467, forward strand.
ACGGGGGAGCTCCTCAATTTTGGGAAACCAACAGCCTCATCTTTTCCAAATTCCCTAAGCCCCAACAACAAAATGCATTTCGCCCAATTTTCTCTTACTACTGCTTGTTTTAAAAACATTTGAGAGAAATGATTTTTTTTCGCCCTCATGTAAAGAATAAAACTTTTTTGTCCCCCGGTTACATGGTTTCATGCATGGAAGGAGCGTTTCATCATTGCCCTAGCCACCTTTCTCCCCTCACAAATGACAGGGGCCCTTCCCCTACCTTCCTTGACCCAAATCCGCTTTTTGAAATTTGCCCAAACCCACAGTAATAATTAGTGAAAATTGCCAAATGGGGTTGGAGGATGGGTTTCCGCTGGGTTAAAGGCTACCTGTCCCAGAAAATCGTCCTGTGTTGTTCCGGGGGCCCTAGAAGTGTAACTAAAGACTTTTAATTTAAAACCCCCAGGGAGGTTTTGCCCCAGTCCCCACTGTTCAATTCTAATTAATCATTACTTTTTGAAAATGCCTATTTAGCCCCATAATTATTTGATTAGTTTTTTCTGATTTTATAATGATTTACACCACCGGGGGTCTCCAAACCCAAAAAAATTTTTAATCATGTACTAGCCTCGGGCAGGGGCCCGGGGGTTTATAATCTCTACTGATAAAACAAAAAATACTCAATAGGGGTCCCCTCGGGCAGAGAGGGGCCCGGGTTGTCCCGATTCCAATTGCATGATGGGTCTCTTTTTAGAATATGTAAGCAAAATACAGGTTTTCTAGGCTTTTTGGGGTTTCCCCTACTTGGAAACCCTTTTTTAACAAGACTTTGGGTTTGCCCAAAACAAAGAAAGACTAAAAGCACTTTGAGTTGTTGGGAGGGTTTACCCAGGGATTTTGCTAATGTTTAAAAATTTTTTGAAAATGTTTTTAAACCCTTTCCCTTTTATTAAAATCCCTTGGTTGATTATGCCCGCAAACCCCTACTTGCCCTTTGGGGTCTGGGCTGGAAAACTTGGGGGGGGCTGGAAAAAAAAAAAAGAACGAAAAAAAATGGGGGATCATCCTAGGAAAAGCCCCCGTACTGCCCCCAAATTTTTAAAAATGCAAAAGAACTTGATATTCTAAAACATCAGGATCGTGTTTCTTGAAAAAAAATATCCTAATTGGGGTTTTAAAAGCTAGGCAAGCTCATTTAAACCCCTGCACAGAAGCCCTCCCAAAAATTTCCTCACACTTTGGGGAAAACTCCTCCAGATGGATCGAAAAAAACTGGAAAAACCCACCTCCGCATGGGAAACGAATTTAAAGAAACTATGTCAAGGGAAGGCAAAAACGGGACTTTTCCCTCCATGGGAATTTTTTACCCCATTCCCAAAATACCATTCCTCCATTTCCCCCCAAAAATACTTCTTAAATCAAAACCAAAAATTCGCCTTTAAACCAAACTGAGGCCTTAAGCTGTATTGATAAATTAGTCCACAGGGACACCCCCTTTTCGCAAAATTTTTTATTTTTGATGGTTCTGTTTACCAATCCCCTGGGGGCAGCTGGTAGTTTCCTGTTGCGTACAAGTGATGGCTCTCTTTTAAAAAAAATTGGGCAAAGCATCAATAAATTTGGGGCCCCTTTCCCTTCAGACAGAACTGTTTGCCATACTTCCCTTTTCACTGGGGAAAGGGTCTATGTATCAAAAATTGACAGTTTAATTGTAATGATTCTCTTCACCATAAATGTCTCCTCAACTCAAATTTAAACATAAATTGTGGCATTTCTTGTGTCAGAAGGCCCAGACACAGGTTTTTGGGAAAGGAAATTTTGGACAGTGGAGTCAGGGGTGCAAAATTTCTGTGGGGTTTTCCCTCTCACTTTGGGGCTTCAGATGCAAATAGAACTGATTTAAAAGGGGTAAGCTGTATGCTTTCAAAAGGGAGTAGGGGTTTACAATTTTTGGCGTAAAGGAAGTAATTTGAGAAAAATTAAAAACGAAAAAAAAACTTCACTTTAATTTTATGGAATTAAACCCCGGGGAGATTGACACCAGTGGGGTCCATCTATCATCATTTTTATTTTGCGGAGGAGCCCCATTTTGGTGCATCCAACAAAAAAAGCAGAAATCCCTTTGGGTTTTCCTACCGCCCGGCTCCGGCTGGGTTAAAAAGTATCTTTGGGAGGTTAAATTTACCACCACCCGATTAGAAACCCAAAAGAAATTTTAAACTTTGCCAGATGGGTTATTTTCAACCCTTCGTTTATTTTTGTACTGGGGGTTTTGATAAAAATTTAAAAAAAATTTTGAAACAACTCACTCAGAATGTTTAAGAAATTTGGGTAAGTATTTTACCAAAATTGGGATTTTTCAGACCATTTTTGGGGAAATACCCCGACTTTCTAGCTGTAAATAAAGCATTTCCCCCATTGTCATGTGTGTGTGTGTGTGTTGGGGTGTGTGGGGTGTGTGTGTGTGTTTGTTGTTTGTTTGTGTGTTTGTGTGGTGTGGGTGTGTGGGGGTGTGTGTGTGTTTTGTGTGTGTGGTGTGGTTTTGTTTGAGGGATGATGGTGTGTGGTTTTGTTGAGTGTGTGTTGTGTTGAGTTTGGGGGTTGTGTTTTTGGTTTTTCGTTGTTGCATGTGTGTATGATTTTTTGTGTGTGTGTGTGTGTGTGTGTTTTGTGTGGGTCTCAGTTGTAGAAAACCCTTACCATAACCTCAGGGAGTAGTAACCAGTTACCATTTTCCAGTGTACCCTTGGGTTAAAAGGGGCCAACCGTTTTCTGCCTGAAATCACTGTCCCATTCATATTGCGCGAACTGGCATTTTTCCAAAAAACCCTCTCACTGGGGACTGTGGCCCGGGCAACAGTGTTACGGTGTGAGAAAAGGGGGCAAGGGGGAAAGGGTGGCAGGGCTCTCTCCAATATCTGCAATTATACGTAATAAAAGCCTAGTAGTATTTTTACCTAATCCACGTGTCGAAATCCCACTGATAAATGGGGGCACGGGGTGTGGGCGGGGGGTTTACGTTTTTAAGGGAATTCAAGGCGTTTTGAAGGCTGTTTGTGAGTAGCGGGAGGGTCAAAAGGTGAACCCTCCCCACCAGCTCCACCCCGCCCACCTCCAGCCCCCGCCGTCCAAACCCCCCCTCACAAAAATTTTACCTGCAACCTGTTTCAGCCGTTTCAAGTTCCCGGTTAGTTCGTGTGCTAAATTGCTTTAATCTTGGGGGTTGACCCGGATTTTTCAATTAACCAGTCATAAGCCAGCTGTGGAAGTGAACCCCATTTAGCCTATATCCACCTGTCTCCTGTCACCAACTGCTCCTCCGTGCTTTGTGCATGTTACACGTCTTCGTCACCATTCTTGGGGTAACCCAGCACCAACCAGCTTCTAACCCAGCTGAGAGAGAGAAGTAAGCCACGCAGAAAAAGTAAGCCAATTTCCTCTGAAGTTTTGTCTGTATCGCTTTGTCCCCTTTGGATGCTAAGAGTTTTTTTTCCCCTTTCCCTGGGGGATAGAGTGGGTTATAAACCCACCTTCGGGGGTAAGAGTGGATTTCCCCGGAGCGCCACAGAGTTACACCCCCCACCCCCTCACACCCCCCCCCCCACCACCCCCAGCCTCCCCTTTCTCCCTGTGGGTTTGACCCTTGTACCGGGTCCTATTTCTGTTTGGCTCACTAATTGGGTAAAAGAGTTTGGCGGCACCACGAAAAAACCCAAATTATGAGAGCTCCCCAAAAAACGCGCATTCTTCCGACAAAGTGATGTAGGTGACGTCCCCTCACCGCCCCGGACAACACCCCCTCCTATCCTCTCCCCGCCCTCTCTATCCAGAATTTCAGTGTTTTAATTTTCTTGAGACTTTTTCTTGCTTTTAAAAGGGGACATTTGCGTGTGGGACATTTATAGAAAATTTGTTTGGTACTCTAACCTTGTTTTTTTTCATGTAAAGCAGTATTTTTTCTTTCCTCTTTTTTTTAGAAATTTTTCGTTTTTTTCACTTACTTATATTTTTTTTTCTGTGTTTTCTTTATGCAAATCCTGTCTTAGAAGTATTATTTGTATTCCCAGTCATCACCGTGTAAAAATGATTCATTTTTTTTTTGTTTTCTTTCAGGTTGTTTCTCCAGAAAATTGTATTGTTTTTCATGCAGTGATTTTCACCCCTATACTAAATTTTCCTTTTTTCTATTTTTGGCCCCTTTTTTTCGTATGCCAGCGTGTCCTTTCAATTTTTTTTTTCGAGATGTGTCCATTTTTTTGCCACTTTTTTTGTTGTATCGTCACAGCAAGATTTTGTTGTATCATACAGCGGGAATTTGTTGTAAAATTACTAATACTGTTTTCCCCCCCATTTAAAGTGTTTTTACCTTTTTTGTTCCTTTGTTTTATTTTATTCATATTTTTTTTTATTGAAAAATTCATTTTGAAAAATTTTAATTATTTTAAGAAAAAGTGTTTTCTTTATTGTTTTGGAGTAATTTTGTTTTTCAAATTTAAAATTAAGATTTAAAAAGTGTTCAATCAGTTTTTTTTTTTTTCTTATAATTTTATTTCATTTTTTAAATGATTTTCCCATTGACACTTGTTCTGCAGTGAATTTTTTTTTTTTTGATTTTTTTGAATTATATTTTAATTTTGTCTTGCTTCTTAGAAAATACTTAAATTTCCCAGTTAACAATTTAGTAATTTTTTTTATATTTTTTACATTGTTTAAAATTTAAATTATTAATTTCTTTATTAGAAAGAGTAAAGACAGCTCTTTTGCTTTAATTTCCATCTCCAGTAATTTTTTTACTTGTATTTTTCATGAAAATTTTTTTTTGGCCCAATAGTCCTTTAAATTGAGTTTTCCTTCCCCTTGCGTGTTCTTTGCATTAATTTTTTTACTTCTGCAAATTAGTTTTATATTTTTATTTCAAATTTTAGAATTTTATACATTTTTATTGTTCATTTTTTTGCCCTTATTTTTTTCTGTGTACTTTTTCCATTATTTTCACATACCCTCAAGTGATACTTAGTAATGTCGACACCGACCCCTAGGCTATGCTGCCCGTCTCTCCTCCAGTTTTTACGACTGCGACCGATCAAACACCCCGGGGTTTTTAGTTATACTCGTGATTCCCCTTTATGCGTTTTTCCCTTTTTTCAATGGCCATGTAATATCTTGAAGCATGGTTTTGCGCCCTTCGTTCTGTGCTAGTGCTCTATTGAAGGTCCCCCTTCAGAGGAAAGTCTTATCAGACTTGCTAAAGAAGCTCTTTTTCGATCTCCGTGCTGTTCAGTTGTTGATTCCTTGATTCGAGACTTCAGGAATCTTACTAAAATGGCACAAAATGGGAATGTTGTTCTTTTTTGCCCAGTAAAAACAGGGATCCCTATGTCATTCTTAGGGAATGTGAATGCACACCCATGATAATGAAACTTGAGGCATTTGCGTTGATTAGACAAACTTTTTCTCATTTTCAATGCGTCCAATATATCTTTTCTCCTTTAAGAGGAAAAACCTTTTTCAGAATCACTTGCTTAAAAAAGAGCTTTTTGGGGCAATTAAAAAAACTAATGCTGCCCCGCTTCTTGTGTGTTTTGGGCTATTCCCAAATGTGACGATGGAACCACTTACACCTTAAAAAATGTACGTTCCTTGTGCCCCCAGGGTACTTTCCTTTTATTAAAAATAATGTCACACATATGCCTCAGTCGACCACCCCCTTTTTTGCGCAAGAGAAAATCGTGGTGTCAACCCTCTCAGAG
>NW_026465277.1:0-14080 GCF_026875155.1 Cherax quadricarinatus
TAAGCTAGTATTTAAACCAGTTCCCAGAACCAGTGTCCAGTAATGACTCACTACCAACGTCTCTGCCTGAGTCACTGTCTGTATTCATATTGTGCTGACCACAGCAGTATTCAAAGACCCCCTCACATATGGGTACTGTGGGTGGTCAGTCTGACGAGAGTGAGCAAGGAGATAGGTACGGCTGTTTGGGCGCTACCCACATTATCCGTAATTATAAGTACTTCCAGTCTACGTGAGTATTACTTTACCCTATCCACGTGTTCGAACCCCACATGATACAGACTCCTAAGTGCACCACTCGCCCTTTTCCCCTCATCAATTCTATGATTCACCTCATCTTTCATAGACCCATCCACTGACACGTCCACTCCCAAATATCTGAATACATTCACCTCCTCCATACTCTCTCCCTCCAATCTGATATCCAATCTTTCATCACCTAATCTTTTTGTTATCCTCATAACCTTACTCTTTCCTGTATTCACTTTTAATTTTCTTCTTTTGCACACCCTACCAATTCATCCACCAATCTCTGCAACTTCTCTTCAGAATCTCCCAAGAGCACGGTGTCATCAGCAAAGAGCAACTGTGACAACTCCCACTTTGTGTGATTCTTTATCTTTTAACTCCACGCCTCTTGCCAAGACCCTCGTATTTACTTCTCTTACAACCCATCTATTTAATTATTAAACAACCACGGTGACATCACACATCCTTGTCTAAGGCCTACTTTTACTGGGAAATAATTTCCCTCTTTCCTACACTATTCTAACTTGAGCCTCACTATCTCGTTAAAACTCTTCACTGCTTTCAGTAACCTACCTCCTACTCATACACCTGCAACATCTGCCACCCTGTCATACGCCTTTTCCCAATCCATAAATGCCACAAAGACCTCTTTAGTCTTATCTAAATACTGTTCACTTATATGTTTCACTGTAAACACCTGGTCCACACACCCCCTACCTTTCCTAAAAGCCTCCTTGTTCATCTGCTATTCCTATTCTCCATCTTACTCTTAATTCTTTCAATAATAACTCTACCATACACTTTACCAGGTATATTCAACAGACTTATTCCCCCTATAATTTTTGCACTCTCTTTTGTCCCCTTTGCCTTTATACAAGGAACTATGCATGCTCTGCCAATCCCTAGGTACCTTACCCTCTTCCATACATTTATTAAATAATTGCACCAACCACTCCAAAAACTATATCCCCACCTGCTTTTAACATTTCTATCTTTTCCCATCAATCCCGGCTGCCTTACCCACTTTCATTTACCTACCGCTCACGAACTTCCCCCACACTCACAACTGGCTCTTCCTCATCCTACAAGATGTTATTCCTCCTTGCCTATTCACGAAATCACAGCTTCCCTATCTTCATAACATTTAACAATTCCTCAAAATATCCCTCCATCTTCCAATACCTCTAACTCTCCATTTAATAACTCTCCTCTCCTATTTTTAGCTGACAAATCCATTTGTTCTCTAGGCTTCCTTAACTTGTTAATCTCACTCCAAAACTTTTTCTTATTTTCAACAAAATTTGTTGATAACATCTCACCCACTCTCTCATTTGCTTTCTTTTTACATTGCTTCACCACTCTCTTAACCTCTCTCTTTTTCTCCACTATACTCTTCCCTCCTTGCATCGCTTCTACTTTGTAAAAACTTCTATGCTAACTTTTTCTCCCTTACTGCTCTCTTTTACATCATCATTCCACCAATCGCTCCTCTTCCCTCCGCACCCACTTTCCTGTAACCACAAACTTCTGCTGAACACTCCAACGCTACATTTTTAAACCTACCCCATACCTCTTCGACCCCATTGCCTATGCTCTCATTAGCCCATCTATCTCAATAGCTGTTTATATCTTACCCTAACTGCCTCTCTTTTAGTTTATAAACCTTCACCTCTCTCTTCCTGATGCTTCTATTCTCCTTGTATCCCATCTACTTTTACTCTCAGTGTTTATTATTATTTATTAACATGTTATTAAATACCACTGCCTCAACTGCTGCCTCCACCATTGCCTCAACCGTTGCCTCAACGCTGCCTCAACCCTGCCTCAACCCTGCCTAAACCGCTGCATCTACCAGTGCCTCAACCACTGCCTCAACCACTGCCTCAACCTGCTTCACCCGCTGCCTCAATCACTGGCTCACCCGCTGCTCAACCACTGCCTCACCCACTGCCTCACCCACTGCCTCAACTGCTTCCTCAACCACTGCCTCTACCACTCCAGTCGCACTCAATCTACAAGCACCAAACACAATGAATAATTGTGAAATGTTTGGATGAGCACGGAGGGACTAATGCTCACTCCAGCATAAATAAAGCCACTGACAATGTGTCGACCACTCCCCCGTATTTTTGTACAGTTTCCTTCTTCAATTCTATCACATTTATTATTATTATTATATTATTATATTATTATGATTATTATTATTATTATTATTATTGTTATGTTGTTATTATTAGCAGTAGCAGAAATGTTTGATTCTTTGCTGTGTTCAAGAGTAAACACATGATGTCACCGTCCATACCTGTCCAGATATCCATTCCAATATGCAGTCATGAATGTGTTTACATTATTTATACTGTAGTTTAATAGCAAATAATGAACAAACAAAACACTCGCCACACTGGTGGGAGGGCTGGCTGCCAGTTGCGGGGTCGGAGGGAGGGTAGTAGGGACTCGCAGTGGTTGAGGAATTGGTGGAGGCAGTGGTGGAGGCAGTGGTATTTAATAACATACATGTTATTAAACCATAACATGTATGTATTTAGTACAATTTACGACATTTTCATGTATTTTATGATTGTTTATGGTTCAACAAGTTAAGGAAGCAGTATTGTATTATATTTCCCTACAATATTTTGGGGCACCAAACATTCGCAATTTTTCAACATTCGCGAGGCTCTTGATCCCCTAACCCTTGCGAATGTTGAGGGAGACCTGTATATACCAAGCAATAGGAAATGCTTTGGTATAAAGTTGTTTGTACTTTGTGATTGCTACAGTGGTCTTGTATTGGATATTATTGTGTATACTGGAAATAATACATTGCAAGATACCAGGAAGTTATTGGGTATCTCTGGTAATGTGGTTAGAACAGTGATGGAACCAAATCTTGGTAAGGGGCATATTTTATGTACTGATAACTGGTACACAAGCCCCTTACTCAGTGATTTTTTGCAAGTAAACATGTCAGATGTGTGCGTTACAGGGCTTGCAAATCGTAAGCATATGCCTAGGTTCGACGCAGGCACTTGTAGAGGTGAGGTCCAGGCGTTTGCTGCCAATGACTTCATTGCATTTTGGTGGTATGACTAATAAGAAGTCATACTGTTGACATAAGTTCACTGAAACGAAATGACAGTGGCAGGCAGAATAGAGAGACCAATGAGCCCATTCTAAAACCTGCAGCTGTGATGGACTACACCCTGAATATGCACTCAGTGGACAAATGTGACATGCAAATTGGGTTTCCTGATTGTGTTTGCAAGAGTTATAAGTGGCACATAAAACATTTTTCCATCTTCTGGACATGTCTATGCTCAATGCTTATAATATGTATAAGTTGAAGACCAGAAACAAACCACCATATGGCAAATTTTGTTTGTCATCAGACAAATAATATTCAAGTACAAAGTAACAACACCTGTAATAGAAAACCGCTCACAGAATTATCAACAACTACCCTCTCATCTGAGGCATGGTGATCACTACCTAATACAACTACCTCCTACTGCTATGAAGAAAAAGGCTCAGGTGTTATGTCTGTGCACATACAAAAAAAAATGCCCACAAAAATGCAAAGACACTTATTTTATGTGTGAGGATTGTGAAACAGCACTGTGCATGACACCATGTTTCGAAGAGTTCCACAAGCTGCAGCACTTCTAGAAAAATGTTCAGTGACTCTGTATGTGTAAATATATAATAGACAAATAGTAATAAACAACATTTTTTATTGTTGGTTTGTGTAAACATGTTTTGTAAACAATATAATGACAACGCTGTTTGTACAGTTATTGTGTAGCATACAACGAGTGAATTTATATACAGTGTGTCTCATATTGGTCTCACAGGCCATAAAAGTTAGTTGAAAAATAAATTGTGAAAAAAAATAAAAGGAAAAAAATAGAAAAAATAAAACATTATCATGTTACTGGCAGTCGGCGATGTTGCCGTAAGCGACTCACTTTCTGTCAACTTCACGCCTCCATACCTCGGTAAGTATTGATCCCCCCCAAAATTTTTTTTGCCTGAAACACTCAGAAAAACATCGTCATTTCATGAGAATTTTTTTTTTTTTTTTTTTTTTTTTATATAAAGATTTTTCAACCCTATGAACGAGTTTACGATGGGGCCTCTTGACCCTGAAAGGGTTAACTTTAGTCAAATTGACTGGACTTCTTTGACTGGTAATCTGGAGTCCAGTGGCTGTGGAAGTCATTCAGGACTCTTTTCTGAAACATTGTGTAACAGAGCCTACCAAATGTAATAATTTGCTCGCTCTAGTCTTGTCAAATAAAGAAACACTCGTAAATAATCTGGAGATCAATGAAGAGCTTGGCGTAAGTGATCACAAATCCATTACTTTTAACATTTTGACTGTTTCTGACATGAACCTACTATCCAACTTACGACCTGCTCGACTTACAACCGTGTTTTTTATGCCAAATTTCTGGGAAAATAAACAACTATTTGTGTTGTACACAGTGTTTATCCTAAACCTTACAGTATAAAATGCAGTACTAACAACATAAAAAGTAAAGTAAAACATGAAATACCAAAATAAAACAATAAAATAAAATCACTACAAAAATGTTTTGTTGATATTCAGTAGTAAAGTTTGACTTATGACCGGTTTCTCGGAACCGAACTCGGTCGTAAGTCGGATGGTAGGTGTATTATGTCTTATGAGCCAGTGTTTTTGACATTCAGTGGACCCCGGATTAAGACGTCATTGGATTAAGTAACATTTTTGCATAAAAATATTGGCTTGGTTAATGACACTGAATTTCGTTAAAGTCATTTGTCCTGAATGTGTCCCGCGCACCATGAGCGGCCTGGCCACTCCATGTATGGCCAGTGTGCCATTGTTTGCAAGCCAGTAAGGGCGATTTCCACATGTACATGCGATACATTTTGTATTATTCCATTATTTTTAGTGCTTGTAACTGCTAAATAAGCCACCATGGGCTAAAGAAAGCTACTAGTGCCAGCCCTTTGGTAAAGAGGGTGAGAAACACTATAGAATTAAAGAAAGAGATCATCACAAAATACGAAAGTGGAGTGCGTGTCTCCGAGCTGGCCAGGTTGTATAACAAATCCCATACAACCATCGCTACAATCTTGGCCAAGGTGCAAGTATGCTTACAAAACAGAGATCATAAATATTCGATGATGTTGAGAGATTGTTGTTGGTGTGGATCAACGAGAAACAATTATCAGGAGAGTGTGTTTCGCAGTCAATTATATGTGAAAAGGCAAGGCAGTTGCATGATGATCTCATTAAGAAAATGCCTGGAACTAGTGCTCATATTGGTGAATTTAAGGCCAGCAAAGGTTGGTTTGAGAGATTTAAGAATCGTAGTGGCATACACAGTGTGATAAAGCGTAGTGAGGCTGCCAGTTCTGACAAAAAAGTGGCTGAAAAATATGTTCAGGACTTCAAGGGGCACATAGAGGCTGAAAAATTAAAACCCCAACAAGTGTTCAGTTGTGAGGAAACAGGCCTGTTTTGGAAGGAAATGCCAAACAGGACCTACATTACTCAGAAGGAAAAGGCACTCCCTGGAATACAAGCCTATGAAAGACAGGCTATCTCTAATGTTTTGTAGTAATGCTAGTGGAGATTTGAAAGTGAAGCCTTTACTCGTGTATCACTCTGAAAGTCCCAGAGTGTTCAAGAAAAACAGTGTCGTCAAGACTAAATTATGTGTGATGTGAAGGGCAAACAGTAAGGCATGGGTTACGAGGGACATTTTCCTGGAGTGGTTTCCATGATGTGTTTGGCCCCAGTGTGAAAAAATACCTCCTGGAAAATAAATTGGAACTCAAGTGCCTCCTGGTAATGGACAGTGCTCCTGCTCATCCTCCAGACTTGGAAGAGCGAATGGTGCCAGAGTTTAGTTTCATCAAAGTGAAATTCTTGTCCCCTAATACCACTCCTCTCCTCCAGCCCATAGATCAGCAGGTCATTTAAATTTTCAAAAAACTGTACACCAAAGCAGTGTTTCAAAAGTACTTGGAAGTGACCTCAGACACTGAACTGACCCTAAGAGAGTTCTGGAAAGATCACTTCAGTACCCTCACTTTCATAAACCTTATAGGCAAGGCTTGAGAGGGAGTGACTTCCAGGACTTTGAACTCTGCTTGGAGAAAACTGTGGCCAGAATGTGTACAAGAGAGGGATTTTTAAGGGCTTGGGGCTGACCCTGAGGAGCCTATGCCTGTTGTGGAATCTATTGTGTCATTGGGGAATTCCACGGGGTTGGATGTAAGTTTGGTGGATGTGGAAGAATTGGTGGAGGATGACAATGAAGAGCTAAGCACTACAGAGCTGCAAGAGCTTGAGGTGCAACACCAACAGACCACAGCTCAGGAATTTCCTTCAGAGGAGGAGGAAGAGAGATGGAGGAAGGTGCCTTCTTCAAAGAATAAGGACATTTATGCAAAGTGGACTGAAGTGCAAACATTTATGGATGAACATCACCGTGACACAGCTGTTGCAAGCCGTGCTGGCAACATCTACAATGACAATGTCGTGTCCCATTTTAGGAAAATCTTAAAGACACGCCAGAAACATGCTCTCTGGACAGATTTTTTTGGTGTGACAGGGTCCAGTGACTCTCAAGCTGGTGCTAGTGGCATTAAAAACAAAGAAGGGAAGTAACCCCAGAAAAGGACTTGGTATCTGTAGTCCTGTGGAAGGGGATTCCCCTTCCAAAACACTAGTACACCTCTATCCTCTCCCCTCCTTTCGTCTTATCACTCATCAATAAGTCTTCAATAAAGGTAAGTGTCATTTTAGTATTGTTTATTCTGCATGTCTCATTGTTTTCTGTGTAGGAAAATGTATATTTCGTGTAAAAAAAAATTATTTTGTTTAATACTTTTGGGTGTCTGGAACGGATTAATTGGATTTCTATTATTTCTTATGGGGAAAATTAACCCTTTCAGGGTCCGTCCTGTAGATCTACGGCTTCACGTTGAGTGTCCAAACCGTAGATCTACGCCAAAATTTTAGCGCTGTCAAATTTAGCACGAAAGCGCTCATAGGCCTACATGTGACAGAACGGGTCTGCGTGGTGGGTGTGCGCCATAAACAAAAAAATCTAGGTGCCCGCATAGCATTGTGGGAACGCCGGCTCAGTTATCCTTGTTCACCATGCCTTGTCGCAAGTCAGCTCTCACTCCCCGGAAAATTGGGACTCTCCTCTTCCTATCTGATAGTTCTGACACTGATGGAAGTGGAAATGAAGACGAATTCTATGGCTTTGATCAGTTAGTGACCGAAAGGAATGACCAGGATATCGATAATAGTGCAGAAAACCTGACGATCCTCAACTTCTACCTCTGGGTGTGGGCACTCGTGACTCACGGTCGGTTGTGCCTCAACGCAAGAGAGAAAACTAATATTTTCGCGTGGCCAGGCCTCTGACTTCAGTAATGATGATGATAGTGACGTGGTTTGTGATTTTATTGCGCTTGACGATCATTCGAGTAGTGATAGTGAGGAATCATATTCACCAGTGAAGCGTCGGTACGTACGCCGCCGCATGCGCTTGGGTAGTGTACCCTATGCTGTGCCCAGGGGACGGAGTACATCCCGTGACCCTACACCAGGTTTAGGTAGTGATAGTGAGGATGATGTGGCTACACTTGGCATGGATAGGCCACAGGCATCAGTAGATGGCGTTAGTGGTGATGGTTAGTGGCACCGCCATGCGTGACTCACCAGGCCACGCTGGGACCCACGCTGCTGACTCGTCAGTTCAAGGACAAAGCGGAGCATCAGCCACCAGCCCACCACAACCACAACCACCCGCACAACCAGCCTATGATGCCCAGTATCCACCTGCAAACCGTATCTGGGATTGGCAGCAAAATCCCCAATTTTGTTCCCCAAGCCCCCCCACTTTGATGACTCTCAAAGTGGAATTCTACCTACTTGTCCCCTTGGAACCACGGCCAATGAACTGGAATTCTTTGAATTATTCTTTGACCAGCCATTGATGGAAACTATTGTGAGGGAAAGGAATAAGTATTTTGAGTACACCATGGCAAATGCGATCATATCACCACAGTCAAGACTACACAGGTGGAAAGAGATGACTGTTGCAGAAATGTATTTGCTTTTTGCAACAATAATGCTTATGCCTCATGTCTACAGCATAATAAAAAAGCATACTGGTCCACAGATAGGCTAATTTCTATCCCGGTCTTCAGTGAAATCATCCCAGTGAACAGGTTTATCTTACTGTTACGTATTTTTGCACTTAACTGACACAACCAGGCCTGACAGAAGTGACGGGTTTTATACAAGATTAGAAATGTTTTCATGTATCTCAAACAAAAGTTCAGCATATACTTTTATCCATTCAAGAATCTTGTAATTGACGAGTCTTTGATTTTGTTAAAAGGGTTTAGACTGTCATTCAAGCAGTAAATACCGAGCAAGAGGAAACGCTTTGGTATAAAACTGTTTGTACTCTGTGACTGTGACAGTGGCCTGGTGTTGGATATTGTTGTATACACGGGAAGTAAAACATTGAAAGATACCAAGATGTTATTGGGTATCTCAGGTGACGTAGTGAGAAACATGATGGCACCTTATCTTGGTAAGGGGCATACATTATATACCGATAACTGGTACACAAGCCCATTACTCAGTGATTTCATGCGAGTGAACAAGACAGATGTGTGTGGCACAGTGCATTCTAATCGTAAACATATGCCCAGGCTCAACGCAGGGTGCTCGTGGTGATGACATGCAGTTGTTTATGCCAATGACATCATGGCATTACGGTGGCATGACAAACGAGATGTCACATTGTTGACAACCATTCACCGTAATGAAATGCAAGACAGTGGCAAAGTTGATCGAGTGACTAATGAATGTATTCGAAAACCAGTGACAGTGATTGATTATACACAAAACATGAGCTTGGTTGACAAATGTGACATGCAGATTGGTTTTGTTGATTGTGTTCGTAAGAGTTACAAGTGGTACATGAAACTTTTCTTCCATCTCATGGACATTTCAATGCATATAATATGTACCAAATAAAGACTTGCAATAGACCACCGTATGGTGAATTTTGTTTGTTGTCAGACAACTCATAATGAAGTACCAGGTAAGAACACCTGCTATACAACAAGGTCCTCAAATTACTCAGGATATACCCAAGCGTTTGAGGAGGGAAAGGTGATCATTTCATAATACCAGCTTCCTTCTACTCAGAAGAAATTTGCTCAGAAGAGAGGCATCGTCTGTGCACAAACAAAACGACGGCAACAAAGACGCAAAGACACTCGGTTTATGTGTGAGGAATGTAAGGTGCCTCTGTGCATGGTGCCTTGTTTCAAGGAGTTCCACAAGCTCCAGCAGTTTTAAAACCATGTCCAATGATTGTAAATATGTAAATATATGATAGAACATTAGTATTATACAAGATTTGTGCATGTTTATTGTAATAAACAACAGTGGTAAACAATAATATGATAATAACTTTAGTGCGGTTTTTGTGTTCAATACAGTGAGTTTATATATATACATTATATACAGTATTGGTCTCTCAGGCCCCAAATGTTAGTAGGAAAAGAAAAAAATTGAAAAGAAAAGAAAAAACTATAAAAACCGCTAAATAAAGTAATGTGCGTATGTGGAATTTGTCGATGTTGCCGCCACCACGTCATTTTGGACAAACTTCTTGGCACTATCTCGGTAAGTACTGATCAGAAATTTTTTTTTTGTCTTATTACCTTCACAAAAATATGCTCTTTAATTCTGTAAGAAAAAATAATTTTTTTTTTTTTTTCAAAATTTCTTGGACACTGGGAGCACCACTTCAGATTTTGGCCTTGGACCCTGAAGGGGTTAATTTCAATTAAGTCAGATTTGGTATAAGACACGCTCTCTGGAATGGATTAGTTGTGTTAACCGGGGATCCACTGTATTTATACTCCAAAATTCTAGCGGCCTTCAAATCAAGCAGGAGAAAGCTGTAGGCCCACATGTGATAGAATGGGTCTGTGTGGTCAGTGTGGCAATATAAAAAAAAATCCTGCAAACACGCAGTGCATGATGAGAGAAAAAAAGGAAACTGGCTGTGTTTTTGGATTAAAACACCGACATTGACGTGTACTTTTCGTATAGTATTTATGGTTTTATTCTCATTTTCTTTGTCTCATTTGATAGAATAGAAGACATATTACAGAAATAAGATGATTTTGATTGGTTTCACCAATGAAAAGGACCTTGAAATTGAGCTCAGAGTAGCAGAAATGTTTGATTTTTGCCGATGTTCAAGAGTAAACAAATGTGTTATCATCTAGTAAGTGTCCAATTAGCCATTTCTGATAAGCAGTCTTGAGTGGGTTGACATTATTTACATAATTATTACATTAATGCAGTAGTCTGCATAACAGTAAATCTTCTGTTTTTTTTTTTGTGAATAAAAATTTAAAATAGAAAGCAAGAGAAATATAAGAGGGGCCTGGAGACGTGACTGATGAACAGAGAAAATGTTATTTTAGTGCCAGAAATGTCTGCATTGTTCATTCTGGACCCTATTTTGAAATTGATATTTTTTTAATTTGCGTGAAATTAGCCAATTGCCAGTTTCTGACCACTATTGGGTAGTTGAAATCGTTAAATGGGCGGTTTCTTGTACTCAATTGATAGAACAAATGGAAGTTCTAAAGAAATAGCTATGAGAAATAGCTATTTGGTCGACTGGAAAAAATGGAATTGGCCGAAAGTAGGGCTCAGAGCGGGCGAAATTGCTGGCAAAAATATCGTCACGATTGCTAACTTTGCAAGAGCGTAAGTCTGTAAGTTTTCCATCAAATTTCATACTTTTGGTGTCATTACCATCGGAAAAGATTCTTTGTCATTTCAAAAGAAAAAAGTAATTTTTTTTTCTTTAAATTCTTTGACACTGAGAGCAAGTTTGTGAGCAGGGTTCTTGACAGAGTACGAGAATAAGGATAATATGGTAAAAGTCCCAGTTTTCGTTATGTAAAGTAAAAGGACACAAGTGCAACTAATGTGACATTCATTGTGGCAACGTTTTCGCTCTCCAGGAGCTTTATCAAGCCATTACAAACAATACATGGACACAGAGGGTATATAAAGGCTCTGAGTGAGGTGCAATACTAGTGAGGTACCATTTCGATGTTCACTAGTGGTAGTAGTAGTAGTAACAAAAATAATACAATATGGAAGAGCAAATAATTCGTACATAAGTAAAAGGATATAAAAGCTATTACTTGGGTAACATAAAAAATAGGTTGGACAAATATAGACTGGAAAGAGGCAGGTTCTTTTCGGTGTTCACTCTCTGTAATGTGCTTGTGTAGTATAACAGGAGAGACTATGTGATGGCAGGGTTTACAGTTTTCAGGAGGATTCTTGCTAAGATTTTCGGAGATGGTGAAGCTGCCGTTGTTTTGTTTAATTGTATTCGAAACAGCGATCAGTGCTGATTCAAGGCACTTGCGTGTGCGGAAATTAGTTTCTTTGATCACTAATTGGGCGTCTCTGAATTTCATGAGATGATGTTGCCACAATAAATGTCACATTAGTTGCACTTGTGTCCTTTTACTTTACATATTGTCGGTAATTCTACCAACTTTATTACAGTTTTCGTTATACTGATTATAATGGACCTAGGAAATGCCTCTCTAACCTCGATTGGGGTAATCTAGCTAATAATTTTATTGATGATCATGTAGTTATGAAGGGATCTGCTTTTATGGATTTTTTCTTAATAATGTTACAGCGTGCTCACAGTATATATATTTCCAGAGAGAAATTAGGGCAATACGATCCCAAATAGGTTAACAGGAGGCTAGAGCATCTATTTGGAGAGAAAAGAGGAATTTTTAAGTGCATCAAAAGAGGAGAGGGTTAAATTCACCAACATGAGCACTAGTTCCAGGCATTTTTTCCTGTTCACCTGGGTATTAGTTGACTAGTGTGGGTCGCATCATGGGGGACAAGATTAAGGACCCCAAGGGAAATTAAATTAGACAGTCTTTGATGACGCACTGATTTTCTTGGGTTATCCTGGGTAGCGAACCCTCTGGGGTTAGTTGTTTCTCGGTAATTGTTTCTCATTAAGCCGCACCAACAACACTCTCCCCACATCTTGAGTAGTACAGCTGACGGTGGTGCTGCAGCAGCAGCTGACTGTGGTACAGTAGCAGCTGATGATGGTACAGCAGCAACGGGACAATGGTACAGCAGCAGCTGATGGTGGTGCAGCAGCAGCAGCTGACAGTGGTGCAGCAGCAGCTGACCATGGTACAGCAGCAGCTGATGGTGGTACAGCAGCAGCTGATGGTGGTGCAGCAGCAGCTGATGGTGGTGCAGCAGCAGCTGATGGTGGTGCAGCAACAGCTGATGGTGGTGCAGCAGCAGCTGACCATGGTGCAGAAGCAGCTGACCGTGGTACAGCAGCAGCTGATGGTGGTGCAGCAACAGCTGACAGTGGTGCAGCAGCAGCTGTCCATGGTACAGCAGCAGCTGATGGTGGTGCAGCAACAGCTGAGGGTTTGATGCAGCAGCAGCTGACTGTGGTACAGCAGCAGCTGACTGTGGTACAGCAGCAGTTGACGGTGGTGCAACAGCAGCTGATGGTGGTGCAGCAGCAGCTGACTGTGGTACAGCAGCAGCTGACTGTGGTACAGCAGCAGTGACTGTGGTACAGCAGCAGCGGGACGGTGGTGCAGCAGCAGCTGACGGTGGTGCAGCAGCAGCTGACAGTGGTACGATAGTATTTTGATAGTATTTCTCCCCCTTTTTACCACAGGGTTGGCACTAGAAGCTTTCTTTGGGCCCATGGTGGCTTATTTAGCAGTTACAAGCACTAAAAATAATGGAATATTACAAAATGTATCGCATATATGCGCGGGGAACCGTCTGCCCTGGCTTGTAAACAATGGCATACTAGCTGAAGGCAGGGCAGCTGAGGTGCTCAGGCTGGATGGACAGGCCGACACGTTCAGGACGAATGTTGTTACCCGAGTTTTTCACTGTTAGTCGAGCCAATGTTTTTACGCAGAAATGCATCGTTAGGCGATTTTATCGTTAGACGACGCCAGCGTTGGTTGACGGGCCACTGTATATTATAAACAGCAATGAGCCAAAAGCTGATCCCTGTGGAATGTCACTTGTTACAGATCCTCACTCTGATTTTACCCCATTTATACACCCGCTTCATGTTCGTGAGCCATGACTCGATACATGACAGCACTTTTCCCCCAGTGCTGTGAGGTGCCCCTTTCTTTATCAGTCTCTGGTGTGGTACTCTGTCAAAAGCCTTACTAAAATCCAAATAAACAATATCGAATTCTTTATCATGATCTACAGCCTCAGAAACTTTACTGAAGAAGGATCGTAAATTAGTTAGGCAGGAACAGCCCCTTGTGAATCCATGATGAGTATCATTAATCAAATTATACTTATCAAGATATGACTTCTTATAATACCTCTTCTTAGCGACGTACTCATTTACTGATGCCTCGGACTTACGACAGGCTCTCTGATCAGTATTCATAACTATATAATGTACTATATTAGAGCTGTTTTCCTCTGTTCTGTTTATTTCATTATACAGTAGACTGTCGTTTAACAGAGTTTTGTTTGGCACATTTTGTTATAGCACTATTGAAGAATTGCGACATACTTTTGTATAACGCTTCGTAAAATTAACACAGTTTGGTTTGTGGGAGGAGAAGAATTTTGGAGTTCGTGTTGCCTGTGGGATACACTCTGCTTGGCTGTGGGTTAGACCATTGAGTCAATGGGGGAGTCTACCTCCATCCCCCGCCA
>NW_026465278.1:0-13508 GCF_026875155.1 Cherax quadricarinatus
AGCCCCTCACATAAAACTTAAACCCCCCCCCCCAGGTTTTTTTTTTTTTTTTTTTTTTTTTTTTTTAAAGGAAGACCCCTACCCCGCCTTCCCCTCCATTTCAGATTTACACCCTTCAAGTCATACTACTTTCTCATCTCTAAATGTCCAAACCTCCACAACAGCCCCTCAGTCCTCTGGATAATTATTTTACTAACTTCGAGCCTCCTAATCTCGAAAATACAAATTCGATGCATAATATTCACACTACACATTGCCCACGGACACTACATTTCCATTGACTCCAGCCTCCTCCTCGCTACAACATCCATCACCAATGCTTCGCACTAAGAGTGAAGCATGGGTGGTGAATTCTCTTTTGCCTTCATGGATAATATTCTGTCTCCACTGATGCCTCAACGCACCACAACTTCCCCCCCCCCCCACTCATCAATTCTGATTCACCTAGTGTTTCAGACCCGTCCGCCGAAAAGTCTACTCCCAAATATCTGAACACATTCACTTCCTACAAATATAGCTAAAAATACTAAAACTACGGTTCCTAATCAGTATTAGGATCAACCAGATGGGATTTCTAGGCAGTTCTACCTGTAACTAGAAAACTTAAGCCAGATCCACTATAAGAGGGCGATTACCTACATGCAAGTAATTTAACTAACTTGTATAACTTCACAAAGCAGTAAACATTCACACGAATACTTCGTTTCAATATAACTATTCGTCGTGACTATTTTTACTGGTTTTATTGAGAAAGCAGCATCTCACCTGCAACCATAGTCTGTATGAACACACGCTCCTTGGTCATCTTCTGCACCTCACCAAGCCAGGTTTTAATCTCTTCCTTTGGGTTCTGTGAACCTTTGGTGATCATGCACAAGTCAAACGCACAAGCTTCTGCAAACAAAAGAAATATACATTTTCTATAGCTATATTTATATATATTTATGTATAAATATTTTTATTTACTACACGTACATGTACAAGGTATACAGTCCTAGCTGACAACAATGACATACTACTATATAGAAACTCCCTTGTTATGCTCTGCATTTCGGGCAAATTAGGTCAGTGTCCCAGGATGCGACCCACACCAGTCGACTAACACCCAGGTACCCATTTTACTGATGGGGAACAGACAACAGGTGGAAAGAAACCCGTCCAATGTTTCTACTCTGGCTGGGAATCGAACCCAGGCCCTCGCCGCCCTCGCCGTGTGAAGAGAGCGTTAGCCACCAGGCCACCAGAGCCCTTCCATATATTGCTATGGTACCGAGGCAGTACTAGTGGGGAAGGACAGGGGGCCCCTGACCTAGGAGTATAGTTTTGAAATTTGAAAACTATCAGTGCTCCTTGCAATAAAAGAAAAAAATAACTGAAGGCAAATTAGGGAACTACTAGAAATGTTATCGCACGGCCAGCAATAACAGCCTGGTTGATCAGACCCTGATCCACCATGAGGCCTAGTCTCTTTACCTGGCCGCGGGGGCGTTGGCCCCCCGAAACTACAGGTAAACCAAAATAACCCTCAATCCAAGTCCCATTCAGCTGTTAATGAAAGTCTTGCAAGATCAAACAGGTACACCGGCAGTTATGGAAACTGACTAAATCGAAGAGGCCCAAGTGGTGGTTAAGTAAAATCAGAGTTAAAAACTGATTTGTTTTTAATCAATCAAAGCACTTTCTCCAGGTTACTAAAATTAGAAGAGTTTCCTTAAGAACAAAGTCAATACCGTGACTGGGGGGGAGAAAAAAAAAAAAAGGTTACCACGACTTTTCAGTCCGACTTGGACCATTAACTAATCACAGAATCTCGAAGTGAAGGGATCAGAATATATACGTTCTACCTCTCCCGCCCCCCCCCCTACCCCTCTTAAATATTTTGGCTCCCTTTCCTTCGCACTTTGTGTGACTAGTTAATGGAGAAAGTTGAACCGAAACTTAATCATAAGTTTCGGTCTCCCATGTGCGGGTTATCTTTTTACGCCTTTTCTTACCTACGAGAGAACCATTAAGTTCCTTGCCAGCTTTCTGGCCATTGACCTCGATGCTGTTCACCGCCTCATCGCACTGCATCGATAAATTCCTCCAGGAACGTCGATCTTTCTGACAGGTGCGCAGTCTCTTCTCTGCCTCCTATAATACCAGAACTAAAGCGTTAATTAGCACAATAAGCTACAAACTAGAGAAAATGTTCCCGGTATATGAGCCTCACACTGACCTCTGAAGTATACAAGTGGAACTTATATAAAAGGTCACATACTCAGGGTAAACCGATCAATTTTACGTATTGGGAATAGGCGATTGTTATAACTGCCTAGGGAAATATTGATGGGAAAATAATGGTAAAGTTAAATTTTATATAAAAAACATTGCAAGATTCAATTTTTCTTAGTCAATGTTACGATCAATGAGACTCTGGAGCTAGTGAACAAACTTTGCATAAAAAAAACCTTTGTATGACTAAACGAATTAAACATTTCAACAAAAATCTGTTAGGTATCCTCGAAGGGGGACCCTTTTTTATACCGTAACGAGGGCCAAATTTTTTGGGACAAGTAATATTGTTCAGGAGCCCTATGACCAGTTATTGCACCCATGCCCAGCATCCTGTAATGAACAAATTCTAAAATCTTCAGTGGCGGAGCTTTAAACAAAAAAATCTATGATGGCGAGAGTGAAATTCAAGAATATATAAATGCAGCAGCAGAGTTGAAGATTTTTTGTAAAATTTGATTTTTTTTTTAAATCACTTTAAATAATTTTCCGTTTACCTCTTCTGAAAGACTAACTGATGTATTATAGAGCCAGGATGGTAACGTAAGTTTCTTTTGCTTTCAGCCAAATTTTATTGAGCAGTTAAAAAAAAAAAAACCCACTTGGTATAGTTGCAATCCGTGACATAACTGGAAAAAAAAATGATTCGTCTAATCTGCTTCAAACTTTTCCCACTGGTGTGGCTTCCTGAACACAAGGTTCACTCTACTGGGTGGCAGAAGTCCCAAGTTTGCCAATTTAATAACATTTTTTAGTCAACCACTAAAGAATTCTTCAGAGTGATTTCATATTATTAACGTATTCTATCAGAAGTATAACGACCCATAATTTTAGTTTAAGTAACCAAGTTTGAAATATTACTGAAATAGTTAAAAAAAATTAGGAATCGTTAAAACAGACATTTACTGGAGAATATCTTTTCTGATCGGCTTTAACTTTTACCATCGGTGGGTTTTGTTAAAACGGTTTGCCACTTCCAGCTGTGTAAATATCAAGTTGGCAATTTTATTAAGTAAATTATTTCCCATGTAATAACTTACTTTATTAAAGATTCGCCGGTATTCTCCGGCCCGGGCCTTTTCCAAGTGGTGGCCCGGCCTTGGCTCCCTCTAGGCAGTGTGAGACCCAAGTCTCCCATATTTGTCACTTGGTATTTAGTCACTTAGTATTTAGTCAACTTATTCCATAAATTGTTACAATTTAGGGTTAAGAATTAATCCAAGTTTGCCCGAAATGCCTAGGCATGCTAGGTGTTCTAGTGGCCCCCTCTGCAATTAGTATTTTACTACATGTAAACCACAAACCAAAATCTGTAAGCCCTGCAATGTAATCCTTATAGAGAATAAAACCGATTTGAATATGATGAAGGAGGCATAAGGACCTCCTAATTTTTGGGACCAACTGTCCTCAGGCCTAGCCACAAGCTACGCCTCTGGTCTGCCATCCCCGCCCCAAGGGGACTAATGGAATGACAGTCTGAGCTACAAGCTCTGGCTCAGGCACGTACCCTACCCTAGAAGGGCTGGGCATGGTGCATCATGTAATAACCAGTGAATGCGTCTTACCGGCTTCAAACCCTATACCTTCTAAAAAAACTTTTCTAATTTTAGGCTGTGGGGGGGGGGGGAATTTTTCCAAATACTTGCCCGTTTCATAAGTTTGTTTTAAACAAATCAAAAGTCAACAGTTTCTTGCAGGATTGTAGAGAATTTTAAGTAGAATGTAAAATAGGAAAAACCAAACTGGAAAAATAGTAACACGCTGTTTTATGGGAATTTTAAGTTTAACGAGGGAGACTTAACTATTTGTCAGAACATTTTCAGCATTAGTTTATTACTCGAGAACTCTACTCTATCGATTTCAAATTTTCGACACTTGTGTAATGTATCTTGGGCAAGATTCACTGGATTATGTGGATGCGTGGGCGGTCCTATGTACAATTTATTACTTTGGGTTTATTCCAAAATTTTGTTTTCGGGGGATAGGGGGGGACAGACCCCTATCGCCTTATGAATTTTTTTTTCCATCAGTTGTGAAATCTTAAAATTTTTTGGAAATTTTTAATGGATTTGATGTAAAGTGTTATTTTACAATATCCTTTAAACCCTACCCTGACACTTTTGGGGGGGCCTCTTAAATTAAAGGAATTTTAAGTTCTCTCCCTGCTTGGGAATCAAATTTTAGACTTCCCCTTTCCACAGGCTTTGTGTGCCCCCAAACGGGTTTAGCGCTTCCCCCTCCGTTTAAAATTTTAAAACAATCGTGAACGAGATCAGCCCCCAGGGGTCGATACATCAAATTAAAAAATTTAAAAAGGGGGTTTAAAATGTTCATAATTAATTTTAAATAACTTTTACTAATATAGGAATTTTCAAATTTTATTTTTTTTTTGACAAAAAAAATCTCAAAGAAAATTTGTGTTTTTAAATAATTAGACAAACCAAATTTAAGATAAGTTTCACAGAAAAAAAATTTTCCCTATTGAAAAGGGTTAAAGAAAACCCCAAAAGTTTAACATTAGACATTTTCAACACTTTGGGCTTTTTCCGGAAACTTTTTCCGCAAAACATGGCTTCATCAGTACATAATTTTTTTTTTTTCACCGGTATTTTTTCCCGGCCCGGGCCCTTTTCCAAGTAGTGGTAAACCCCCCCTTGGGCTCCTACCCGGGGAGTGCCTCGAGATTTTAAGTTCCCATGGGGGGGAGGTACAATTTAACTCATGATCCCCAACCTTTCCCCCCTTTTTACGGGAAACTAGGGAGGGCACTGTGGCGAAACGTTTCCTCAAAGATACCACAGGGGGTTGCACATGTTAATTTATCACATTTCCCCGTGGTGGGGGAGGGTCCCCGGGTCTCCCCTCCACCTGTCCCGGGTCTGCCTCCACCCTTTCAGGCGGGGCGGCTTGGTAAACCCGTCTGAAATGATAGGGGGAAAAAATTTAGAGAAAGGGGGGGGGGGTAAAAAAAGGGCGGGAAGGGTCAATTTTTTTTAAGGGAAAAATATAAAATAACCTGAAATTGGAAGAAACTTGGGGAAAACGTTTCTGTCCGACTTTCACCTTTAAAACCAGCACGAAAGCTTTAAAGGGGAAAAAAAAAAAAAAAAAAAAAAAAAAAAAAAAAAAAAAAAAAATTATATAAAATATATAAAAGAGGGGGACGGGAGTAGTCAAACGAAAAGGAATAGTAGTATTATAATGTATAAAAAGTAATGAAAAAGTGGTAATACAAGGGGGTGGGGGTTGGGAGACAGTGAAGAGTTGTAATAGTGGAGGTAGTGAAAGAACAAGAAACAGTAAGACAGGGGGAGATTTAAAGACCCACGGGGGTAAACCAAACTCCAGGGGGAACCAAAACGCCATAGGATGGAACCCAACTAGGTAAAAAAAAGGGGAAATACAGAAAAAAAAATGGGGAAAGGGAAAAGAGAAAGACCCGGTTTCAAACCAAGGGGTTTTAAAGTTTGGGTCTTTTGAAAAAAGGGGGTAAGACAAAAAACCAGGATAAAAAATTCTTTTAAGGAAATTTTGTGTAAAAGGGGAAATTTTAAAATAAGAGGCGCCCTGAAGATTTTAAAAAATTTGAGGCTTCACTACTGTAATTAAAGTGAATTTTTTAAAATTGTTTTTTTAATATAGCCCCTTATTTAAAATTCTCTACGGTACAACCCCATAATTTATAAATAAACCCCTTCCCAACGGGGAAAACTTACTCATTTGGAATATCAATCTAAAAAGCCTAAACCTTTGTTTAAAAAATTAAATTTTCCGGAATAAATTGCATTTAATGATTTAATTTCATGAGGGGGGGGGGGGAAAAAAAGTACCTTCCATGACTTGCGAATTTCCTTTCTGGTGCCATGAACTGCAAATGAAATTTTTGGGGTTGTTCCTTCAGTGAAGCCCGTTGAAGGAGGTTATCAGGACTCCCCACACAACCCACACGGGTTTGGTGCCCAGGTAAGGTGAGACCACAGGTCAATGGATTTGCACACTTAAAACTGGGGTTGCGAGAGGAAAAAAACCCTTAAGAAGCGTTTTAAAGCTATGTTTAAATTCAAATTCCTGAGGTCAAACACCGCCTGTGAAAGACTAAGCTTTCACCCCGGGATTAAAAAAAGGGAAGGTAGTTCTAATTCCTTGGATCCCCTTTTTATTAGGAAGCAGGGACGTTTCGTAATCTATTAAGGGATCCCAAAAAAAGAAAAATAATTTCCTTTATCCCCGTAAAGAATTCTTTTATCCAAAAAATCCCAGCTACTTGGGGGAAAATTTCCATCTTAACCCTCTTTTAAAAGTTTTAAAGTATGATTTATTCATTTTTAAAAAACTAAATTTGGGGCCAAAAAAGGGCAAACCGACAAGGCTGACAGTGAGAAAAAGTCTCCCAAAATAAATTTCAGAAAATTAAGAAAATGCTTAAAAATCCAAATAAAGTACTGAAGTGTCACTAAAAGAAATATAATTCTAAGCAAGGGGACTTGTCAGCAAATAACGTTGGTGACAAAGGGGGTTTAGGGGTCCCGCCCTATTGAAAGTATAGTTTTTATAAATTAAAGGGGAGACTATACTGAAAAAGCTTGATAAACATAGGGGGCCAGAGAATTTAAGCTGTATTGCCAAGCCTTTTGTTACTTTATACACAAGCAGCGTGTATTCCCACTCGAGTATACCTTAAAAAGGGGGATACCAATAAATGTCCCTATAGATAATATTAAGATTTAAAAAACATTCAATTTTTAAAATTTTAAAAGGGGATTTTTGAAGTAGCTTCTTAACTTACAAATAGTTTCCCTTTAGACCTACATTCGAAGACAGTCCCTTGGGGCCAGGCGAAACATCCTGAGGCTTTTTCCTCCGTCAGTGATTCTGTAGGGGGTAGGAGCCCTCCTTTCGACATAATCTTGACCGTTTTCCCGAATTTTACGGAATTTAACATGGTGTTACACACTGGCGCTGATCTAGGAAAAAAGCTTGTGCAGTGACTAAGCATCTCCCCGACTGTCCCCCCCCACATATCTGCATACTGTCCCAAACTTAAAGCCGTCCACAGACCAAAAAGTCTACGTATGGCTACATGACGCCCCAAATATACGAAAACCCTTAAACCCGGATTGGGGTTAAACCCAAAAGTTTAAAGCCATTTATTTCCCAAAAATTTTTCATGTATCATGCAGCAAAAAAAAGAAATAACCTTTAAAAAAGTTAGGGGAGCAAGTCCTGACGTGCTAGCTCGATCACAAGCTCGGATTGTCCTTTAAGGTGGTTTGGGGGTGTATTTCAGGGAAAGGGAAGCCCGGAAAAAACGTCTGGGGGAAAAAAAATAAATGTACTCAGTCCCCCCCTTCCGCCCTTCCCCCCGGGTAATAATTTTTTACCTTTATTTTTTAAATGGATGGGAAAAAACCTAGGAGACGCATATACTCCTGGAACTGGGGGAAGACCCGTGTCAGGGGTCACGCTGGTACCCTTCTGGGGAAGAGCGAAATTTTGCGTCTTCCCCTGGTAGTCAAACCTGTGGCGGTCGTAGCTGAAGAAGTGGGATCGTTTTAATACTCAAACTGCTTACCCTGACCAGGTAAATGAAAGCGGGGGTAAACTTGGAAAGTTTTTTTTGGAAACCCCAAAACCCCCCCCCTCCCCCCAAACCTTTTCCATCCCCAACTTTCTAGTCTTGTTCCTTATTGACAAATTTCCCCTTTACATCCCATCCCGAACTAGTAAAATAAATGGAAAAATTTTTTTTGCTCGATCCCTCCCCATGAAAAATATTAAGAAGTATTTATAAGGCTCAGGAACACAGCCCTTTATTTTTGAAGGTCCAAAAATAAACCCCCACAAGTAGAACCATCAAAGGATTGTCAGATCGGTCTGAAATTGGCGCACAG
Source organism: Cherax quadricarinatus (assembly GCF_026875155.1). Taxonomy (NCBI): domain Eukaryota; kingdom Metazoa; phylum Arthropoda; class Malacostraca; order Decapoda; family Parastacidae; genus Cherax; species Cherax quadricarinatus. The sequence goes on from NW_026465278.1 coordinate 8,166, forward strand.
AATCCACAAGGGGTTTACCTTTCCAACAGTTCACACTACTCGTTCCTCCATTCAGTACTCACATCTCTTCTCTATCTCTCCAGATGGTTTCCACCTTCCGTCTTCACAGGCCATCTTAACGCAGCCAGCCAGGAAGACTTTACCTGGGGGGTAGAGCGCCCCCCGGAACTCACAACCTGGGAAGAGTAAACCCGGTGAAATAGATTCTCCATAAAAAGTCTAAGTTTGTCAATTTAAAAGTGAAACAAACAGGTACTTAAAAGGAAATGAACTTTTAATCCATTAACTGTCGGAAGAATAGTCACTTCAAATGAACATTTTTCATTAGTAAGGCACAAAAGTAAAGTACAGAAAGATTGATCGTCTACAATCTACTTACATCCGCACGTTTTCTCTCCGTGGTAGAGTCGTGGTGTCGCAGATCCGTTTACGCAGATAATCTTCAGACATTTTTCTGGCAGGATTTCCAAGACTGTGCCAGATGGCTGTAGCTTTTCCTTATGAGGGCACGAGGACAGGGCTGTGCAGTCCTGCTGGTCTTTAAATTTTTTTTTTTTTTTTTTTAAGTTTACCAGATACAGCTAGAATAAGAGCAACAATTAAAGAAAAAGGGAGAACCACTAAAACTTGTGACCCACTGATAGTCATTCCAACTCGCCACGAAGCCTCAGATTTGTCGTCACTTCAAGTTCCTAGTCTAACATATTTAGTCAAAGATTTGAAAATTAGTACTAGGTCAGTATATTGCATGTCGAAAAGTGAAAATTGGGCATGTTAAACATACCACGATTCACCCTAGAATGGAATATTAAAGAGAAAAAACTAAAATACACTGCCTTCTAAAGGTATACAAGCACCTTGAGGTCTGGCTCTTAGACCTATCAAGGAGAGAGCAAGTATAGCGAGAGTAGAGTCAAGGAGATTTAACAGAGGTTTGTGTTTACTTCACGAATTAGGGAACTGGGTTTTTTTAGATAACTTTTTTGGGTTTGGACGTGGCAAAAATTTGGGGCTTTTAGTCGGTATTTGCTATGCCTTTATGTCCCAGTGTCGTGGGATGAAATGCAAGGGGACATGGGATACGCATGCGCTTTTAGTAATCGTGCAAGGTACTGTTCCTGAAGGATACACGAGTGTACATAACAATTAGCGTATGTACGTACCGTAATGATGTACATTTCCAAAGTTTGGCTGGCTGTTTCTGGGACTTTTTTTAATAGTTTCAGTGAGGATGCTATGTTCAGTTGGGGCTCGGAAAGAGTTGTAGGGAAGTTTGTCCTGTGGGGAGGCCAGTTTTATCGTTATCTTTGGTGGTATACGAAGGTCTTTGCTTGAGTGCATAATTCAAAATGGGCGAGGGCAATTTAATTTTTAAGCAAACCCAGCGAACACTACATAATCAAACTAGAACTTCATAAGAGGGTTTAAATCAGAAATTATTACTTTCGAATGTTTCAAAACTAAGGTTTGAAAATTTCAGCATTCAGGTTTTTTACTGTAAAATATTCCTGACAGCCGGGTGTGGCTCGTCGTTGGTTTGCGCAGGAGCAACAGCCTGGTTGATCGGCGCTGATCCACCAGGAGGCCTGGTCACAGCCCGGGCCGCGGGGGGCGTTGACCCCGAAATCTCCAGGTAAACTCCAGGACCTTTACCACAGATTTACATTATCCCTTTGTAATAAGCTTTCCTCAGCGTACAGCGAGAGGCTTCAACAACATAGACTGGTCTTCCTCCCCAGGAGAGGATACTTCGCCCCCTTCTCGAAATATTTTGGACGGGGGAAACGTCTTACCCCAAGACTCCCAGAAACCCTAGACCCGGTTATGTGCAAAGACTTTAGCGTTTGCGATGAATTACGAGACGGCCGACCCTTCAGAAAATTTAAATCTCTGTTACCCCACCCTTTCTATGGTTGGTATAAAAATTTAAGGTCAAAATAGGTCCGGGGGCCCCGGACCGAAAAAATTTTGATAGCTAACGAGTTACAATTAATGAATTAAATGTTTATCTGGTCACTTATTTAGCAAAATTTTTAATTAGGACCCCCCCCCACCACACAAAAGCGGTAATATTTTATTTACAGTAAAAGCAAAGTCAGAATGGTTTCAATATCCAAGTGGAAATACTTACACAATTTGAACGTTTTGAGCGAGTTGTTCTGAATTCGGTTAATTCTTTATGCTTTTCCAGTACAAAATGACGCAATTTAAATGACATTTGTCCATCTGGCAAAGTTTACATTCGTTTGATCTACATCGTCGTGGCGATTAATTTAAACCGGACCCGGGGGGTATGACATCAAGATCGGCTTATGTTGGATACCCCAGACACGGTGGCGCTCCTGCTTTGACAATGTAATGGACTGATGTGTCAGTTCTCCAGGTCTTAAGTCAATAAAATTCATCGGAATCTTTCCCTATTATGTTCCAAACTTAACGAAAACCAAATCGAATTTCTCTCCTCTCTCTTCTCTCTATGAAGGTATACAACTTAATCATTAATCAGGTATACCCAATTTTCAAAATTAACGCACCCCGTTTTTTTTAGGGGGAAAAGGGATAAAAGGATGGAGGAAGGAAAAAAAAAAAAACCAGGTTGTGTCTGAGGAAAACGGGCCCCAATGCGAATTTTAGAAATAGTCCCCCACCAACACAAGCAAGGAGGGAAGAGGGGAAAAAAAAAAAAAAAAAAAAAGTTATTTAAACCCTTGCCCACACTGATTCATACAATAAAAAAGGTAGTCCTGTCATTGCCTATCTACACTACCTACCTTACCCGTTGTAGAATATTTTTCAGGTTCTTCGTATGCTCTTTTTGTTTATTCATAATTAAGCCCGCCTTGGGCGATAATAAAGGGTTTTAAAAAAAACCTGCTACCACTGTATCACAGATTACACTTCTGACCTGCAATATTCCCTGACCCTCTGAAAGTCACTTTCAATACAGATTAACTGCAAGAGAAGCTAAATTTGAATTTTACTGATTTTTCGAAAGTTAATTAGCTTTCGAAATTTTAAATTTCCCTTGCATGCAGCTGATATTTATCAAATTTTACCAAAATCTAAGATTTCAAAATATATATATATATATATATATAATTAAATTTTCGTGCCATCTTTGAGAAACGTTTACTTTATAGTTTAGTTGCCATAGAACATGTCACCACGTACCTGCAAATCTTAAAGCTGTTTGCTTTCCATCAGGAAGTTTTGGAATATGATCGCAGAGGCAAACATCTTCATAGGAAGTTACGACCCTAATTCTAGTTAGAGGCACACCTGGAAATTATACTAAAAAAAATTGCGTAGTAACATACGAGAATACCTCTAAAATCATAGGCTATATTTTTCTTTCTACGTTCTTGCCAACTTATTTCATGGTTATAGAATTAAAATTCACGTCCGTAGGTTTCACATGTTACACCAGCTTACTCTGTTAGAGGTGTATGTGCAATAAAAAAATTTAATGCTCTCGGAAGAATGTGTACAAATGGAGGGTGACGACGTCTGTCCTACAGAGATGTGTTAATACAGTAATTTTCATTAAGTAAATTTTAGTTACCTTCTCCGAGAGATCACCATCCACTGTACCAGGTGTTGCATAATCCTCTAGACGTTATCTTTTATTCATGAATGCAAGTAATATTTAGAGTATTTAGCTTCATACATTTAATGCAAATTAAAATATAGGCTACACATGTTCAATGTACCTAATAATATACTTCACTGTATAGAGTTGAGAACTTCAGTATATTTTAATTTTTATATCTTAGAAGTTAAACCAGTATGATAGACGGTAGTATCTAGATTCTAGGAACTCAGACCTGCCGGAGTTCAACTCGCCAGCAGCTGGCGGAGTTAAACCTGTTTGAAATACGGTGTACCCATCGCCCCTGGCATGTGCTGCACAGCATAACTTTGCGGACATTGCACCAGTCGCATGAATAATTCTGGTGATAGCACACTAAAGTGATCCGATTCTTGTTATTTTCTGTTATGTAAATGTAAGCTATAACCAGTGAAAAAGGGACTATGCTGGAAAAGGGGCTGAATTAAAGAAATTTGACCTACTCTTTGATCAACAATATTACATTTAGTTCCCAGGCACTGTATGACCTACAGTTCAGGTAATTAATATAGATCATTCACGTTATTTATGGTGTGGACGGTATTCAAAAGAAGTCATTTCATAAGGGGTTACTCTAGGGACTGCAGAATATTCTTAACCAAGCTATGGAAAAACTTTGAATTTTCCCGAATTCAGCATGGGTAAATTTGATTACAATTGCTTGAAGAGTGATACTGATTTGACCCTTAGAGAAATTTCGAGTGAGGGGGGATGTGGAGAGCCGCTGAACGGACGAGGACGCTGTAGCGATGAATGTGTAAACACTGGGATGTTAATTTTGCATTTGTAATCGGGCTCATCGAAGTTAATTTCGTGTGTATGGAACTTAATCTAATTCAGAAATTGCAGAATACGTTCCCACTGAAGAATAGAGATAAATAGCATGAAAAAACCCTTACAAAATGGCTACAAGGGTGAAAAAATAGGGCACTATTTTTCCAGCAACACGCCTTAGGTAAGTGATGCTTACCTATAATGTACAGTAATTTTTGCTCTGGGTATCCAACTATATTTAAGGTAGCATAAGGGTGTTTCATATAAAAATTGTAATTAATAATTAAATGGCAAGTGGCAATGAAATTTTTTTAATAAGACAATTGGTATATGTTTTGTACTGCTATATTTTTGTGTACTCTGAAAGTAAACCAAAATATAGTCCATACAATTTTAATTTATCACAGTAGCCAGTTTTTAATATTTTTTTTTTTTAACTTTTATTTGAGGACACTATACAATCTACATTTTGTTATACATAAAACTTTTATATATAATATACAAAAAGTATAAACCAAATCATTTCTCATACAATTGTTTTGTATAGTAACAATGTACAAAGATTCTCGAAAACTAAAAACCCCCCTGACAATGTTTTCGAGGAGACTAAATCGTAATCCCCACACCCCATATAACCCAAATACACATATGGAACTTTGCATTACTCTAGAATAAATAAGAAAAAAAATTTCCAAGATGTGTGCCTCCTCCATCACCCACAAGGTACCAGTATGAAAAAGGTTAAATATACCCTTAATCAGCGTTGTATATACGTTCCTACCTCATTAACTTCCAACAGGAAGAAATACTGAATAGGGCAATGTACAATGCCCCCTCTCGTAACAGAAATCTAACATTGACAGAGTTAAATATACAGGGAAATACACGAGCCTGGTGCATGCAAAGGGACCTCGCCCATACTACAGTTTTAAAAAAAGGAT